>VWYK01028023.1:0-11225 GCA_013399775.1 Semnornis frantzii | reverse complement strand
CAGCCCAGCACTCGTTTGGCTGTTAATATGGAAGGTCTAGCATCGGATTTAGTTCTTGAGCAAATTTTATATTGAAATTCTACTTAGTTTCTTTTAGTTACATTGATTTTTTGTATTAACCTAATGCAGGGATTTCAGTATTTGTTTTGGGGTTAAGACTTATATTAAGTCCAGGAGTAAACTCTATTAAATCATAGAATCATAGAATGGTAAGGTTGGAAGAGACCTCAAGGATCATCTAGTTCCAACCCCCTGCCATAGGCAGGGACACCTCCCCCTAGTACAGGTTACTCAAGGTCCCATCTAAACTGGCCTTGAACACCTCCAGGGAGGGAGCAGCCACCACCTCCCTGGGCAACCTGCGCCAGTGTCTCAAGAAGCCAAGAGAGACAGGACTCCAGTGAGTGCTTTCTCCCTGCTCAGACAGAAACATTCTAGAATTCCGCTCTCTGACTTTGGGGAAGATCCAGTGTTGTAGACTCATTAGAAGAGTCCAAACCCTATAAACAACGAAATGTGACTAAGCCTCCTCACATCTGTTGTGTCCTTACCTTTGTCATCAGTATGTTCTTAATCACCTTTGCAGTGGAGTAGTGTTCCAGGCAAGATTTTCCTTGACTGGATTTTCCGCTGTCTTGCTGCTGCAGTTTTTCCTTTTGTAACCTCTTTGACTGACAAAGGCAGTTTTACTTCTGCCTCTTACTGTTAGTGCAGCAAAAGTGCCTTTTACCTGCCTCTCCGAGAAGCCTTGAGCTAATGGTGACCCTCAGAAATGGTTGTGGAAATGGCAGAAGTTCATACTGAAGTTGTGCTCATGACAGCGCCGAAGTTTTTGTTTGCACAAAGAATTCAATCCCTAGGAATTCCCTTCAGTTTTTTGCAGGCTGTCTAAAAGGTTGGCTGACGAACTCAGTACCATTTGGAATGATTTTCTCATGATAATTCATTTATTTGCATCTGTCTTAATTAGGCTATTGTGGTGATGACATTTTTAAATAGGAGAAGTAATATTTGGAGGAACTAAATAGAAGATCAAGTCGATACTGTTCTGTGAAGGAAAAGACTTACATATCAAAATACCTGCAGGCCCCAAACCCTATATCTTTGGGTTTATCAGGCGTTTTCATGTAAAAATATATCTGGAAAATCTTTAATTTCAACCTGTCATCTTTTCACTTGGAAAAAAATAAAACTAAGATGCTGTCTGCTTTGAAAATATTACTCTTGTCAAAATGGCAACGAGAAAGTCCATTGTCAATAATGTGCATATCAAACACATTCCATTTTCAACTAAAAAGATGCTTATTAATTTTTCAGCTCACTGTGAAAGATTCTGAGAGTTACATATTTCTACTACTAATCATCCTGAGCAGTAGAGGTCTACAGGAAGTTTTTTTAAATAATTTTAAGGATAGGATTGATATATCTGATTTCAGCTATAGATTTAGTACTGTGGCAGGGCACACCCAAGTCCCTGCCCCACTGGAGGTTTGAATGGGGTGCGAAACTGTTCTGTTCCGCCCCCCCCCATGCCTCTGGCTCCAGGGGTTTGGAATGTGGAAAGAAGTAGGCAAGAAGTTCCTGCCCCCACTCCCACAGACTGGGATAGGGAAGAGCAAATCGCCCTGGCATATATATATATGGCAACTAGGTACATTGTCTAGTGAGACCTTGACTCAGACTTTGACTTGGGCCTTGAGGGGGACTTGGCGCCAGACCTTGAGTGGCATCTGGAAACAGGGTGAGGAGAAAGCACAGTCCCCACTTTTGGACTACCGCATCCTGCCTACCTGCTGCAGGGATCTGCCTCTGCCATAAACTGACTCCATTGGTGGGGACACTGCCGAGTAGCTTGGCTTGACCCTGTGCTGCCCCAGGGTCTGTGCCCATAGCAACAGTGTCTGCAGTCGGTTTGGACTCTGGCAGATTTACTGTATTGGATCCTGTTCTGCGCTGATCTGTCGCTGGATTACAATGCACAGTTCCAGACACTACTGCAAAGGAGGCAAGAGACCAGCTCCAAATTCCTACTCCGCCACCATGAGTAGCACAGATGTCCCCTAGGGCTCCAGGCTGCCTTTCATTTGTAAGTGCAGTAAACCTTTCCCAATATTCTGATTTTCCTGAATTACCAAATTCCCTATAAGCATCCTTGTGAAGATTTTCCCAAACAAATTTTGAACCCAATCTAACTAATTCATATATAGTTGTGGGCAGGGCTTTCTGGAAATAGAATAACTACAGATTTCATAATTCCTGCGTTGTTAATTGCCACAACCAATTCAAGTACCTATGTAGGTTCGTAGACTAGTCCTTAGTCAATGAAAATACTTCCGGTACTACATAAATATTTTAGCAAGGAGTGGATCATTCTTCAGTAGTGCCTTGGCCTTGCTAATGGTTTTTGGAAGAGCTTAGCTCATTGTCTTAGATTTAGCAAACTCTAAAGTTAGGTGAAATTTCATTCCTGAATGATTTATGTGCTTTGAGCCCTTCATGTTAGTCTAAAGAATATCTTCCTGATGAATCAGAAGGTACCGTGTTTGGACAGGTGGCTTGCAGAAAGAAAAAAAAAATACTTGAAACGTAAAAGATTGATTTATTATTTGGGTTTATTTGAACAGAGGCCTCACTAGCATGTGTTGTTACATAAAATATTGTTCAATATTGGAAAAAAAAAATTGGTAAAAATGCTTTAGATATTTGAGTGCTAAAAAAGGAGGCTCTATAAAACAGAGGGCCATTATTGATTTAATTACTACACATGGAGATCTGCCTAATTGTCAGTTCAACAACAACAACAACAAAATCTGAGAAAGCACATCAACTAATTCTGTTTGTTCCAAATCAATATTAAAGACTTGTAGTTTTCATGGGGCAATAGTTTGTCATTTTTCCAAATGAATGTTTTTTCCTCCCTTTCTTATGGTCCTCAATAATCAGACATATCATGTTTCAGAATGAAATCTCCATCTATGAGTGATGTTGTGTTCCTCAGATGATGTACCCTGATTAATTACATTCATTTCAATATTTAATTTAATATTTCTTTGTTGAGGAATACTGAGTAAGACAATCAAAATTTTGATCACTTGCATCCATTTGGTTTGGATTAGGTCAGGACAGAGTAAGCATGTTAATTACTGTGCAATAACAGGATCCACGTGAAGGAAGTTTTGAGTATTTATTGTCTATGACAGAGTGATTATTAATGTGTGAGACAATGCACAGTTGTGCAAATATGGTTACCTCTAATTCCCTTTTCCTGGTTTGCTGGAGGAGTCGTTGTTGGAGGTCAGGAGGAGCAGGAGTTTATAAACTCTGTCCATGTGAGCTTGGTCTCAGGCACCCCTAGAGGTCCCCAGTGGTCAGATGTCCCCAGAGGAAGACATGTCTTGTCAAAGATGAAGGGGTTATATACACCACACAAGTTGGAGAGTATCTTCTGAGTTGCTTAACTTTTGCTGGTTTGTGGATGGTGCCAAAACATTTCTTACTGATTGGTTTTAGTCACTGGGCAAGTTACTCTCATACAATGTTAATTCTATTTCTGACAGCTATGTATTTGGGATATTTTTAGGTTCTTGAAGGTTGGAGTTCAGGGTTTTGTTTTGTTTTGTTTTGTTTTTTGGGGAGATGGTTGGGGGGTTTATTGTTGTTTTCTTGGTTTGGGTGGGGCGGGGGTTTTTTTTGTTCATTTTTTTTGTTTTGTTTTTTTTGTAGTTGCTACATTTGTTTGGTTTTTATAATGGCATTCTAACTGTGCTTAGCCTAACTAACAATAGTTGCATCCCCAATACAACAACATTCTGAAATTCAAACTATAGGCTTCCAGAATCAGCCTAACTACAGGACTCGAGCCAACTCATCAGGTGAATGCACTTTTCAAATTGTAAATAGCTGTTTTTGCATAGACTAACCAATAGTGCAGAAGTTTAGGCAGACATAAGAGCATCTTTGCAGCTAAACTGAGGAAGTGTGGCCTGGCTGATCAGGTAGTGAAGTGGATTCGGAACTGGTTGAAGCAAAGAAGTCAGACAGTTGTGTTTAATGGGATGAAGTCTAGTCGGAGGACTGTAGCTATTGGAGTCCCACAGGGGCCAGTACTGGGACCAGATCTGTTCAATATATTTATCAATGACCTGGACAAGGAAAGAGTGCACTACCAGCAAGTTTGCTGATGACACCAAAAGGGGTGGAGTGGCTGCCACACCGGAAGCTTATGCTGCCATTCAGCAAGACTTGGACAGTTTGGGGAGTTGGGCAGGGAGAAATTGAATGAAATTCAACAAGGACAAGTGTAGAGTCTTGCACCTGGGGAAGAACAACCCCAGGGATCAGTATAGGTTGATGATTGACATGTTGGAGAGCACTGAAGGGGAAAAGGATCTGGAGGTCCTAGTGGATGAAAGGTTGATAACGAGGCAGCAGTGTGCTCTTGTGGCAAATAAGGCCAATGCCATTCTGGGGTGTATCATAAGGGTTGTGGTTAGTAGGTGGAGATAGGTTCTGCTCCCATTCTACTCTACCCTGGTTAGGCTGCATCTGGAGTATTGTGTCCAGTTCTGGGCCACTCAGTTCAAGAAAGACCCCAGGGAACTTCTTGAGAGAGTCCAGTGTAGAGTGGCAAAAATGATGGAGTGGAACATCTTCCTTATGAGGAGAGAATGAGGGAGCTGGGGCTTTTTAGTTTGGAGAAGAGGAGACTGAGAGGCGACCTCATTCATGTTTGCAAATATGTAGAAAGTGAGTGCCAAGAGCTTGGAGCCAGGCTCTGCTCAGTGATGCCCAATGACAGGACAAGGGGCAATGGGTGGGCACTGAGGCATAGGAAGTTCCATGGAAACAAGAGGAAAAATATTTTCTCTGTGAGGGAACAGGCTGCCCAGGGGGATTGTGGAGTTTCCCTCTCTGGAAATATGTAAGATCTACTTGGATGTATTCTTACGTGATGTGGTATAGGTGATACTGCTCTGCCAGGGGGTGGGATTAGGTGATCTTTCAAGGTCCCTTCCAGCCCCTAACATTCTGTAATTCTGTCATTCTATGAAATGGAGATTCTATGAAATGGAGATGTACTTAGGATAAAAGCATTTTCCCAACTCACAATCTAGATACAGGTCTCACTGGGATTCAGCTCTCAGCCGTACCCTTGCTGAGTAAATTTGACCAAGTCACTTACCCAGTCAGGCTGAATGGTAAAATAACTTACTGCAAATTACCTCATCTCCATCTTCTGCAAAGTTCATAGAACTCTCACTGCTGGAAGGGAATACAAAACATATGATTTGATTTCAAATTCTTCTTTTTCTCATAGCTTTTATTAATCACATATCTTTTATATTGATTTTTTGTGGTTGTTGTTGTTGTTCTTTTCCTGGAGATAGGCAGTTGATTAGAGAAAAGGGAACAGAAGACCAGATTTCATAAACCTCTGTGTACTCCTTTGCAAGTGAAAAAGATAACCTAGTTGTATACATCCATAAGAATAAAAAATATTCAGTAGCTTTGCTTGTAATTATTCAAGAAGTTGTCTTTGCTTTGCTCTAGAAGTGAACTATGCATATTAGTTTATACCTGTAAGAAGCACTGAAAGCCAATTCATGAGTTAAGCAGGTTAGAAGCTTGTGCCTTTATTTAGTTATCTAATTTGGTAGTTTGCTCAATATGTGTTGCTTTCTACTCTTATAACTAGTCAGATAACTTTAGCCAGGTCCTTGGTACTTAAGACCTTCTTCAATTCATTCCTGCCCACATTCCAATCTTCTGAAAAGAAAATTGTCTAGGTTTTTAACAATATGGTCCAGCAACAAATGCTTAAATCTCTTCAAATATTTTCACATGCAACTTGAGATCATGTTAGCAATCAGGCCATCATAAAAATAACCTCCTGACTACTCTTTCCAAACTTTTCCAAACTTTACTCAGTTATATTTGTTGTTTTTTTTTCTTTTTTTTTTTTTTTTTCTTAATGTAGGCTATAGAAATTCACCTTTTCCCCAATCCTGAAGTCTCCAACTGCAACTATGGTATTTATCCCAGGTCAAACTATGCACATTTGCTGGATTAGCAGAGCTGGGTGTCCTTATCAGCTTCCAATTATCAGTTTGGACAGTAATGACATTTGATAAGAAAAATGAAATAAGATCTTGCCTGCAGAAGGATAAATAGGTTTTCTAGAAGATTCTACCTATTCAGAATAGGGTCTTTATCTGCCCTTACAATAGCATTTCACATGTAGACCTTGGTGCAGGATGAGAAAAAATAATGAGCTGAGTTTGTATTCTCTTGCATGAAGTTCTATAAAAAGTCATATCATAAAGCTTGTTATAAATAATCTACCCCATTATCAATCATAAGACTTGCTATAAATAATCTGTCCCTATTATCAATCAATTTTCAGCAGGACAAGTATGGAGTCTGCTCCACTGGCTCAACCAACAGCACATTCAGAATACCTTTCTCGTTTGTGGGATCCCAACATGCATCACTTCACATTGCCCTCATGATGGGCTGATGATTTAATGATGTAGAATGCCAAGGAGAAAAGATGACTTTTACTTGATAACAACTCATAAAGACCTATTTAATTTGGGAAACCATGAAATCTGTTTGTAGACTTGTTTTCCTGGTAAAACAAAATATAGTAAGAAAAACCTGTGTTTTCCTTATTCTATACTTTTACATCCCAGAACCATCTCCATGCCTTAGCTTTTTCTGTGTTTCTCCTTCCCATCCTGATCTCATTTCTTCATGTCCACATTTCCCCCCATAAGTCTCTGCCTCACTTATTTTGGCAGGTAAACTTTAACTGCAAAGAAGACTTTAGATAAGACTTTGGAGACTTACTGGGGTCTATAGGACAGGTGGTGGCACTGGAGGATACTTTCTACTTGGAATGCTGGGACCATTCTTTTTTGACTTACTTCTATGAATGTCCCTGAATAAGGAGAAATATTAATTTCATGAAGTAAAGATGGAAGTTGCTACAGTAAATTATATATTCTTTTATATTGTTAGAATGCACTGTTGGGCCACAAAGATGCTCAGAGGGCTGCAGCAGCTCTACTGTGAGGGGAGGCTACAAGAGTTGGGGCTCTGCAGTCTGGAGAAGAGAAGGCTTCCAGGAGACCTTAGAGTAACCTTCCAGTATCTGAAGGGGGCTACAGGAAGGCTTGGGGAGGAACTATTGACGAGGTCTTGCAATGACAGGACAAGGGGTAATGGGTTTAAACAGGCGGAGAAGAGATTGAAAGTGGATGTTAGGAGGAAGTTGTTTGCAATGAGGGTGGTGAGACACTGGCACAGGTTGCCCAGGGAGGTTGTGGCTGCTTCCTCCCTGGAGGCGTTGAAGGCCAGGTTGGAGGAGGCCTTGAGTGACCTGTACTAGTGGGAGGTGTCCCTGCCTATGGCAGGGGGGTAGAACTAGATGATCTTTGAGGTCCCTTCCAACCTTACCATTCTATGATTGTATGATTCTATGATTTGTGTATTTTTTGGTGGCATTGTCTGATGAGAATTTCCTGGTCTGCAACATTTATGGGAAAAACAATTGGAAAGGAGTTGCTTATCTCTTGCAACTTCAGATTTTATTCCATTGTTGCCTGTAATACAGTTTCCAGTGGAAAAGAGAAGGAAGTGAAAGAGTTTGATCCTGAAAGCTGTTATATGGATATGAATTCTTGATTTGTCTACTAAAATTATTCCAGATAGACAGATGTTTCTAACAGAAAGGAGCTGTAGGGTTTTATCATAGTAAAAGTAGGTTTTATCTGGCTCATAAACTTTTTCAACAAAGATTTGGCAATAGTCTTGTGACAGGGGTCAGAGTGGCTGGAGAGCAACCAAACAGAAAGGGATCTGGAGGTGCTGCTGATTGACACCCACCTAAACATGAGCCAGCAGTGTGCCCAGGTGGCCAAGAAGGCCAATGGCATCCTGGCCTGCATCAGGAATAGTGTGGCCAGCAGGAGCAGGGAGCTCATTCTCCCCCTGTACTCTGCACTGTTTAGGCCACACCTTGAGTACTGTGTCCAGTTCTGGGCCCCTCAATTTAAGAACGACATTGAGGTGCTTGAACGTGTCC
Organism: Semnornis frantzii; assembly: GCA_013399775.1. Taxonomy (NCBI): domain Eukaryota; kingdom Metazoa; phylum Chordata; class Aves; order Piciformes; family Ramphastidae; genus Semnornis; species Semnornis frantzii. The sequence continues at coordinate 3,139 of VWYK01028023.1, read as the reverse complement.
AGAGAAGGGCAATGAGGCTGGTGGGAGGCCTGGAGCACAGCCCTATGAGGAGAGGCTGAGGGAGCTGGGATTGTTTAGCCTGGTGAAGAGGAGGCTCAGGGGACACCTTATTCTTGTCTACAACTACCTGAAGGGTGGTTGTCGCCAGCAGGAGGTTGCTTTCTTCTCTCAGGCAACCAGCACCAGAACAAGAGGTTACAGTCTCAAGCTGCGCCAGGGGAAGTTTAGGCTCGAGGTGAGGAGAAAGTTCTTCACTGAGAGAGTCATTCCCTACTGGAATGGGCTGCCCAGGGAGGTGGTGGAGTCACCATCCCTGGAGGTGTTCAAGGCGGGGTTGGATGTGGCACTTGGTGCCATGGTCTAGTCTTGAGGTCTGTGGTAACAGGTTGGACTTGATGATCTTTGAGGTCTCCTCCAGCCTTGGTGATACTGCGATACTTACCAGTTGCTGTGAAAGAAGGGACACAGAAGCTTACAAGCACAGCCATTTAAGTCAAAAGTCACCTTTGGTGACCACACACACAAACCAGCAAACAATCTCTATCACGAAAGATGGCCAAATCTCCTCCCATTGTGCTTCTGAGACAAAGCTTTATTAGTCTTAACATAATGTCTCAAAACAAGTATCATCCCTCTGTAAGTAAAAGATTGCCTTTTCAAATTGTGGGATTTGCTTTTTAAAGCTAAAGCCCACAAGAAAACTAAACATTTGCCTGTCAGATCACTATATCTTAGAATACTTCTTTGTAGACTTTGTTCACAGATTGAGATCTTTCAGAGCTGATATCTGATCTGCATCAGATATCATGTATGTCCAGCTACAAATACTGTCATGTTCAAGCCAGAAAAATGCTGCAAGGAAGATGACATCAGAAATGTCCATTATGAGCAGTCAGTGTCAGATTAGGCTACTCCTGTTGCATTGATCTGTTCATATGATGATTTACAGCTCCAGATCACAGAACCATAGAATCACAGAATGGTAAGGTTGAAGGGACCTCAAAGATCNTCATTGTTAGATCCTCCCCAGCCTTCCTGTAGACCCTCTTCAGATATTCGAAGGTTACTCTAACGTCTCCTGGAAGCCTTCTCTTTCCCAGGTTGCAAAGCCCCGAATCTCATACCCTGTCGTCAGAGCAGACCTGCTGCAGCCCTCTCAGCACCTTTGTGTCCCTCCTCTGGACCCACTCCAACAATTCCATGTCCTTCCTGTGCTGGAGGCTCCAGAACTACACACAGGACTCCAGATGGGGTCTGAGGAGAGCAGAGCAAAGGGGCAGAATCCCCTCCCTTGCCCTGCTGCCCACACTGCTCTTACTGCAGCCCAGCACTTGGTTACTGTGTGGGTTGCATGCACACACTGCAGGTTCTGTTGAGCTTTTCATCCCACTGTTTCTTTTTTTGTTTTGTTTTTTTTTTTTTTTGTTTTTTTTTTTTTTTGTTTTTTTTTTTTTTCCCCCATTTGCCATAGGTTAGTCTGCAGATGTTTTTGAAAAGTACACAAAAATGTTGGGTTCACAAATTAAATGGAAAGCAGGTAAAGAAGGGGTGAAAAAATGTTTATAAAAATATAATTTTCAAAGTCATTATTCAAAGCCTTAAGCTGGCTTCATATTTGCTGTTATTATCTAAGTGGATTTCCAGAGGTTTATGATGATGGATTTGCATTTTAATATCCAGGTCAATTTATTGTGAAGATAGAGGCATCTTTCTTCAGTCTGTTCCTGTGATGACATGACTGATCCTCCTTGTTGGCTAATGGGAGAGTAGGTGAAGGGAGTGGGTGGCAGTGCCGCAAACCCATGGCCACACTGAGCAGCTATTGATAGGGAAACTTTTAACACCAACTTCTGCCTTTGCCTATTTTTGTCTTATAAATTGTTGCAGCAAATAAAACTGTGGTAATGCTTAATAGAAATAATAAACTTCAGACTTAAGTGAGAGAAAATGAATGGGGAAAGGTGAAGTGTAGGAGGGATAGGATTTTCTGTCTTTCTGCTCTATTTTTCTTTTTCTTTCTTCTCAGTGTCTTCCACTTCTACATCAACTCCCTGTTGGTGATATGGTACTGAGTTACCCTTTGTTTAATCAACAGTCTGATGTGGTAACTCTCACCAGGCTGACTCTTCACATCTCAGACTGTCTGGAGCCTACTTCCATCAAGCAGTGCCTTTGTACTTAACACCTTAATGGTCCTGAGAAGAGAGAGAAATAGCACTTCTTTGAAAGGAGAATAATTACACCCAGACACACAAATGCATTTGGTGCCAGATTTTGTTACCTCAAATAAGCAAAATTAAAACAAATGTCTTCTCTTCTACAGTTACAGTGCTTGTTTCTCTAGGAGGTTTAGGACAAATGGATTAGGAGACAGCAATGACCTAATGCCATGCCCTTTAAATCCAAGATAATTTTGACATTGACTTCAATGGGCAGAAAAATCAGGCATAGAGGGAAAATCACTTGAAAGAATTTATTCTATTTCACTGACACTGCCGATTTTATTTATTTTTTACCAGTCATCAGTTGCAGAAAAAGTTATTTAGAGGGCAGTGAGTCACTTATATGCAGATATTTATATATCTTTATATAAATGATATACAGGTTATGTACAGATATTTAATGTCACCTCTACTTAACGTCCGATATTTTCCAAAGTAATTGGTGCTTCTGGCGGTCCAGCTCAACCTCTTCCTCTGCACACAATTTACTTTTTGGAAAGTGCTTACATGTTCATACATTTTGTGCTGCACATCCAGAAACTAACCCCAAACGCTAGTTAAAAAAAAAAAGGTTACCATTCCATATGACCTAAACCAATGTTTTAAAATCATTGACAGACACTAGAGATCAATCCACCATAACTGCAATTCTGCTCGTTCCCAAGTGGAAACGTTTTCTCAGATGTGCCTTTGGAGATGACAAAAAAAATAGAATGCATGAATACCACATATAAAACACAATGTGCACTAAACAAACTTCTTTTCAAGACTATATGGAATCACGTAACTCTGGAGATATGGGATTTAACCTTTCTCATCAGAGAGAATGTACATTCCTGCCTCTTCTCACTCCTTCCTGAAAAAAGTACCTGCAGCTCCTGCACTGGCAAACCGAACTGTGCTGGTTTGAGATAACT
>VWYK01028022.1:12023-28938 GCA_013399775.1 Semnornis frantzii | reverse complement strand
CAAAGGGTAGAACCCTGCACTTACTCTGTAGTAAAGCAGCAGCAGGTGAAAATGGCAAAGAATACCTGAGCTGAACTGCAGTTGCTTTGGGTCTCCAGCTGACTTTTCTCTGCATTTAAAAATTTTTGTTCTTAAGGCTATTTTGCAGATGTTGGTTTGGCTTTTCTTAATGCAGCCAATCCCTTTCCCTTCTCTTGAGGTGATGACCCCTCTTGTGAGGGCACCAGCCTGCCTTCCCCAGTCTCTCCTGGGAACCTGCCAGGTCAAACCCCAGAAGAGCACCAACAGGGCTTCCCCTCATACTTATTTCCGCGCCCCCCCCCAACTTTATTCTGCTTGTATTGCTTCAGCTACCATATTTTCAGACCATCTAGCCAGAAGTTCATTTAAAGACATTTAGTGAAACTTTGTACTCCAAGAAAGTTAATTTTGAACAGTTCAGGGGAAGTAAGCCTGCCTTTAACAATCTCCACCTGGAATAAGAAAAATGTAATAAATTCTTCATGTTTACTGCGTTTACACAAGGCCCCAGACTATGGATTATCTTTTTATTACTCCTTTTTGTAAGCTGTTTTTTTTTTTTCCCCCTCTATTATTAGTTTTTTTAACAAAACAGTGGCAAGAGGAGAAAATTGTTATCTTCCCTGTGGACATTTACAGGTTTTTGAATGGGAGTTTGGTTACAGGTTTGTACTCTCTTGAAGCATGAAATAATTTTCCCTTACATAGTTGGGTGTCCTATATTTCAAAACAAAACAGAACAAAAAAATTCACAACAGTTATTCAACATAATTAGGGAAATGTCTGAGAGCCTAAAGTATCTGTTTCATTGTTGACAAAATACCAGAAGACTGAATGTACACATAAATATTCTTACAGAAAAGGTCCTATGTGCACTGTTTCATAGACAAGCCATAGGCAGCGGCTTTTTATTCACTCCTTTTAGCTGCAAAAATCTGTTCTCTCTTCAGCAGTGAGTGGAATTTTCCAGTGGTGCTTAATGTTGAAATAATGAACTTTGGCAAATCTAGATCAGCTGAGGGCCAATTCCAAATACGAGAAGCTGTACCTTAGGTGGCAGTTTGTGTCATTGCATCATTGGAGCTGAGCTGGAAGGTTATACCAGTGAGCACAGAAGGATAAATTCTGCTGGACTCAAGGGTCACAATCTAGTTTCTCTACTCCTTCCTCCTTCAACCTGCTGTCATCATCTGGTTCTAGCAGTTTGTGTTCTGTCCCCAGCTCTGTATTATCACCTGACTTAACATTGCAGTCTGTGATATTCTCCAAGGGAGAGATTTGATGTTTTCTAAACCAAACATAATTCCTCATCAACATATAGTATCTGCATTTCAAGAACACAAAGAATTAGGGAATGGTTCGGTGCAGATCATAAAAGAGAATTCATTTTCTCTCTACCTACTGTGTCTCTGAGATCATAATGAAGATGTATGCAGAAAGATGCATCACAGCGCAATATGGGCCCACGAAAATGCACAGAATTCAAAGCTCTTCTTAGGGAGAAATCAACTGACATGTAAGGGACCATTTCTAAGACGACAGAAATAAGATCAACCAGGAAAAACAGAGTTAAGAGACTGAAACCATGGCAATTCTTAACTGCTCTTTTAAAATCAAGAGAATAGTGAGCTGGCTGAGTTCACATAGATTTCATGTTGCTGCCCAATACGAGTAAGTACAGAAGGACATAATGTTATTTACTGGAAAGTCAGTTCCACTCTATGCCACCTCAGAAGTTTGGGAGCTGAGAATCTAGGTGTTAAGTTTCCTTCTACTATTTTTCATTTCAGTGGTTATTTCCATCCGAGCATATGTATTAGCAAAATTAACCCACCAAACAGGAAAAAAACGCAACCCTTAAATGCCTCAAAAGCCATTGCCTGAGGTTTTAAATATAGCAGAGTTGTAACAGTTGCCAAAATGTATCATTAAATTTGAAAAAAAATCTTCAGAATTAATCATCAGACTTGCTGGCTCACATCAAAAGAAGAGGCACCTTGTTCTGCAGCACTCAAGTTCACAAGAATACTGGGCTATCTTCTTGGAGAATACAGTGACATCAGGAATAAATGGAACACTACCTATATGGTCCTTTCTCTCATTATGCTTGGTCCTCCTCTAAATGCCAATGAACTGATCCAGCCCTCTTATTCAACAAGTGTCATGACATGTCCAAGTTGAGTTCTAACACCCAAGCCATGAGGCCATGTTTCATGGCTCTCTGAAACAGGATGATCATGCAGATGAAGACAGCAGATGTGGTAAGCAGCTGGAAGGGGTACAGAAAGGCTTCCTGAGCAGAAGTGAACTGCTAATTAACTGAGTAAATTAATGCAGCCTTTTAATTTAAAGTTAAGTACGGCCAATGCAAAAGACTGGATGGTACAAAGTGCATGACATCAGTCTCAGAGGTTAACCCTCATCTGATTAATGCCTATATTTTAATCTAGGTGCTTCACACTATTTGTCTAAAATTAATATTTTCAGAGCCAATTAACCCACAGTTTTATAAGCCTCTGTCACAAAGTTATTCAAACACATCACTACGGCTTTAGAATATATTCCATATGCTGACTATCCATAAAATTTGTTAGGTTTGGAGTTTTATTATTCTCTTAAAAGCATTTAATGGCTCCAGCCCTGCACACTTGATAGAACAGTCACCATTTACCCTCAGCCATTCTGCAGGCTCAGAACTGACAGCCTGCTGGAGGCCATCTCCAGTCTGGGAAGACAAGGCTTACAGTAACAAATTCCTGTGCTTATGCCTGTTCATAGATCTCTAAGCATTTGAGGCCAAAAATATGGATATTTACTGACTTACCACTACCTATTTTTTATGCATGGGGCAATTGTTCTCACCTGTAAAAGTTCTGGATTCTGGAAAATGTGTATTTGACGCCGATACCAAGTCATTTACAAATCAGTAGTCACGGACAAAGGGAAAGCTTAACAAACATGAATTTATGCCTTATTCTTTGCTCTCAAGCAACAGGAAACAAGATAGAAAACATTTAAATTCCCTTCCATCTCTGAACCTTGTGCACAAAAATATTTATTGGTCTCAACCACGACACTCAGTGCTGACATCCAAAGGAAGAGCCGAAAAAAGGAAGCTGCAGTCACAGGCTCAGCCAGGAAAAGCTGTTTCAGCTCTCACCCTTGCTCACTCAGGGAGCACAGAAACTTAGCAAAATCTGATCCCTAACTGCAGAGCTCTTACTTTTGCTGCGAAGCCTGGTCCTGACCCGGTCTTGGCACAAAGTCATTCCTGGATTTGTGTAAGTGATGGAAGTTAAAATGTTGTCCAAGCAAAGACTAGCTCAGTTTTTGAAATCCAAGCTTTTTGTTCAGTGAAGCACTGCTCTTTCAATAGAACAAAGAAGTGAAAGCTAACTCGCAGAAATTGCATCCCTCAGATCTGTATTTTCAATGGTATGTCTTAATTCAGAAATCTGAAGTAGAAACGTTTTTACGTATTAGTCTACAAAGAAACCTTAACACTTACAGAAAACTGTTAAATGTAAAAAACTTCCTTCAGCAGAGCTAAGTAGGTTCATTACAGAAGCACTGACCACTGAAAAAAAATGCAGTGCCACAATACCTGTAATTCAATTGCTACTGAGCCTCTTAATGTGATGATAAGTTGCTTCATTAGAGAAAGTTTTTTGCTTCTTAAATGAGGTATGAGGAAGGAGGAAGTACAGAGATAAGTAATTATATTTCTAACAGAGAATATAAAATGAGTTAAATGTATCTGAATCAGAACTCGATATGAAATAGTTTTTCTATCTCATGAACATTTTCAATATTATAGATCTCATTTGCATCCTAAACTGGAATGAAACACTGAAAAAGTTTTTCAACCAAAAATTTCATCTGATGCTAGTCAGAATATTTTCCTTTCATATGTACAGGGTGCCATAATTTTGCTTTTACACTTTGACTTATTTTTGCAGTAAATTACATGACTAAACAAAACTGAAACGGAACATGAAATGGAACTCTTAGGAAATCATGCAAAATCCCACGTGGACAATTTGCAACTTATTTTACAAGACTTGTTATAAATGGAAATGTTGTTAAAGGTAGCCTGATCCAGCAAACTATTTCACATTTGATAAATACACGCGTTTTGGGAAAAAACAGATTTTGTAAAGTTATTTTTAGTCAGCTCTCTCTGATATCAGTATTTCAAGTCTGTGAAACATCAGACTGTGCAAAGTTACTGTAAATACCGAATGTGTAAATAAGTATCTCCATCTTACTACTGTAATCTTTTTATTGTAACAGTAATCTCACAATTACTTTGTGCTTTTTCACACAAGAAACATAACTGCAACAATAGATCTGTATGACTGTAAATATCTAAATATGTCCTTTAAAAGCCAAAGGAATGTCAGATACAATTTATTTTCAGCCAGTGCAAACTGAGACATTAAGCAGCAATTCTACTTCCATTAGCTAAATCTGGCAAATATGCAACTGTTTAAAGGCATTGTCAATAGCCATCGCACAATTAAGTATTTGTACTGCTGCCTTATTAAATTACCCTTTTCAAGTAGGCATAATAAACTAAGAGTTCACTGTACAGATTTTCATGGGGAAAGTCCAGATCACTGGAAAATTTATTTAAAGAGAATGCAATCCACTGAGTAATGAAGTAAATGTCAAATGATTTGGGGCAAATAAATCTGATTTGTCTTAAAACTTTTTTGGCAGATACAACCGTAGACAAGACTGGTAATAAAAAGCCTTCAGGTTAACGATTTTGATTTATGGAGTTTCCAGGTAAACTTTCAAATGCACTGCATCTCCAGCAGCAAACTGTGCTTGGTGGGAATGGAGGTCATTGCCAGAGCAGCCAAAAATGGCAGGACAGTCAGATCTGGTAACTTGGATGCTAGTTCAAAGTATCGTTAGCCTGTTGGTTTAATTACAACTTGTGCTACAGTGGCCTGGAAATTGCTGCCGGAGCTACTGCCCACCTTCCAGCCATGGGAAGAGGCGCTTGGATCTGACTGCCACATGGACACTCTGTCACTTCCCACCCAGGCCAGCATGCCACACGGCATGGAAAGTAACATAAAATTGTTTTTCTGCAGTAAAGGACTACCTTCCAGTGGCAAGGATCAGTGTTGCTTAGGATTTACAATCTCTAGAGGTTGCTTTCCCCAGCCCTTCTCTCTTCTGCTCAGCTGAAGGAGAGGCAATTCAACTCCTTTTTTCAGGGCACAGATGTGATAAAGAAAGCCTCAGCATAGGTACAAATGCCCAGACAGCTGGCAGCATCTAGTAACCACCTAGTTCTTTGTGGCTGTCGGGATGAAGGCTGGTACCAACAGTTCAGACTATGAGCAGATTTTGCCTCTGCCTGGAGGACAANAAACGACACTGGTTTTACCCACGTGGTAAATCGTCAAAGACTCCTTGCAACCTTCCATTTTTAGCATCATTGTCTGTTGCTGAAAGGCATGGAGGACTCAGACCATGTGTCAATTTGCCACTGTTGAAATGGAACGATAATGGCCACAGATTAACAAGATGATTCTTGTTGGAAAATTGGAATTTAGTCTTTCCAGAGCTCTTCCAGGGCTGGGCTGCTGATTTCTTTATATCCAGTGTAAGTCAGCCAGGCACGCATCCTTCCAAGACTCAGCTGTGTGTCTGACTTAAACTGACCTCAAAGGAAGACAGGCATTGACATTTGCTAGCAGATTTTGGGCTGTTTCAACACAAAGGCGTTATCTTAAATGTAATATCAAAGCACCTCCAGTATTTATAATTTCCTCAGATTTATCAAATACTCTTTAAATATTTTCTCACTGAATGAACAAAGATTTTTTTCTCTTCATAGCTCTATTGTATTTTTGGTTCAAGTCTGATGTTTTTAAGAACGGTAAAATTGCAATGTCCAAACTGTTATACATTGGGTTGTGAATTTATTCTTTTAAATCATAGCTTAGTATATTTAGTCAGTTTGTTTTATATCAAGCATTTATTTAAGTGGTTTTCATTGTATTGACATTTTATAATGCCCTCCTAATATTCTTATTATTGATTTTAATACTGCAATGATATTATTCATAGTGACACCTATTGGAAAGCAAGCTTCAATTATATCAATAGAAGCTATTATTATAACATTGATAACATTAATATTTGATAGTGGCATAAAATGTGATGCATTGGCAATTAACTCATTAATGTAGATATCATTAACCAAAAATGTCAGAGTTGTTTTAATGATTTTTCCGTTGCTTTCTCTTAACAGATTTTCTAATCACTGGCTCAGTTTTGTATTTTCAAATGTGTATTAGCCACAAAAGTTTTTCTGAAAGCTAAATCGCATCATCCCTTTTAAATAAGAAAAGGTGGTGTTTTAAGGCTCAGGAAGATACTGTGAGTCTTGAATCAACAGCATTAGTAGTAGATGCAGTACATGAAACTCCAGCACAGAATATTCAAAAATAAAAGATTTACCAAAACATAACCTTGCCTTTTTGCTTGTTGCCTAGCAACCAGAATTGATCTAGCAAAAAAGTCACCTGACTGAGGAATTGCTGGTGGCAATATTACTCCATCATTTTTCTTTTTTCACACTAAACTGATGAAGGTTCTATCAGAAACAGCTATTAATTGTTTCTTTCTTTTCTCTCCAGCTCCTTAATTATACAGTACAAACATTTCTATTGTTGTTTTTGAGAACACAACATAAAGCTTACAAAATTAACAGATATTCAAATATGTCTAGATCTAAAAGAACAAATATAGCAAGCTGCAACTCACTGTCAACTCTGCCGTCCTGAAATAACAAACACAGTGTGCTGTTCCTATAGCCACAGAATAACCATTTTACCACACCTACAATGATGTCAATTTGCAATAATCTTTTAAAACCCACAGACTAAGAATACTTGTTGTTTTGATGACTCAGTTGGAATTCATCACCACATTTGACTTGCTTTCATCGTTTCTAAACATTAGCGTTTTCATCTGTTGACTGAAAGCACTTCTGGTCCTCTATAACATATATATATAAACCACTTTTGATCTTTTAAAATCCTCCTGTCAACCTGGAATCACACAGCCTCTTACATTACCTTGTTCTTGTCCTTAATGGTGACCTGCAGTGAACTCTGCACTCCCTACTTTCAGATGTTCAACATCCTTCCTTTGTTAAAAGCTGCTGATCAAAAAGGAACATTGTGTTCGCTGTGTTTCCCTCTATAGCCCCTCGCAATCATTTACAGGAATTACACTAAAACACAGGGTATGGACAGTGGCTATTTCATTTAACCACATACTGTATTTTTGTTTTGCTTTCTACGGTACTTAATTCCTTAAGTAAATAAGAAAATGCGTATTTGTGCTCATGCACTTGGCCCATCATGAGCAGTCAAATACAACACTGAGTCCAGGAGCGGAAAAAGATTAATCCGCAAACACCTAAATTGCCTTTTTACATTTTTAATTATTTTTTTCTTTGAAATGAAGGTTCTATATAAGCTCAGATGACATTTGTCCTTTTAAGAAGTGAAGAAATGTTACCTAAATGGACTGTATATCCAGTTTCACTTTTCCTCCCTATCTTATTCAGATCTGGTAGATGGGATTCGATGCTATTTCCCACAATGCCTCCATGGCTTTTTCTGTAAAAGCTTAACAAGGACGCAGCATCAGAGAGTCTTTAGTGGCTAATACCCGACCCCTTTCTCTCACATTACAGCTCCAAGTGACCATTTTCATGCCAAAAGGTCACCAACATCCCCATCCCCATGGAACCAATGTGCATCAACCTTCTAACCTTTGTCACCGAGAGATGATAGCTATTTGGGCTGCAATCCCTTCATTACAGATGGTCCATATTTTATATTTAGTGTGGGAGGTCAAATTTAGGAAAGCAATTTCTCTTAAATCTAGGAGTTCCAATAATCCAAGATGTTCTATTGGCTTATGGGTGAGTGGACATTAATGGGTTTATGGGAAGCTCTAGGTTTTTTTTCTCTTCACCAGGGAGGGAATTCCGTCAATCTAAATTTTTAGGATTGGGTGCTACCATTGTTTATTATTCAATGAGCTCTTATTAGATTGTATCTAAGCACACTACAGCAGGCAGAGAATATCTTTATAAACGGGTTTGCAGACTAGATCAATATCTCAAGGCATTTACAATCTTCTTGAACAGATTAAACAATGCTATTTTTTTAATTTTGTTTTTAAGGCTTATATGCGGTCATGCAGTATTGTTAGTGACAAAAGCATCCATCCATTATCATCATTAATCACGATGGTTAATCTACTGTTAAGGCAGCTTACATCTTCAGACAGAGACCACTTTTTGTGTCAGTAACCTAACATTTCATGGTAGTTCAGAGATGGATCAATCGAATTCTGAAACCAACAATAAAATTCAAAAGCTCAAAATCCAAAATGCTGTTAAAAGATATCTGCTCTACATTTAGGGGTAACATTTTGTTTCCAGTTCTGATTCCATTTTGTATGCATTGGTGTACAATGGAACAAGTACTGTAGCTGAAATATTGCATTTGGAGTGGAAGATAAGAGTTTATACCCCTTGATGCTGTTGAACAATTCCAGTTCTTGAGGGCCAACATAGTCTACAACTAAAAATCTCTTAGTCCTGCAAAGCTACTTCAAGACAGAAAAGCAGTTCTGAAGCTGCCTGTGAGTGATTTGCTACTGTGTGATCACGTTCGCTACAAACCACCAATATTCACAGCAGTGTTAGACATTAATTTCTTGAAGACAGCATCTACCAAAGCTTCTTGTTGAAACACAAAGCTTACTACAACCAGGGAGCAGAAGCAACATCAGATCACCTCATAGGGAAGAACTAGTAAATGTGCTCTTTCTATAACTTCTGGCTGCTTTGTGAAACACCCTTAACTTAAATCTGTGTTCTTTACAGGCTTTAGATCAATAATTTTCAGCTTTCTCTTGTAATAATAGATCCTCGGATTAGAATAGGAGATCCTTAGCCAGATACTGCAAACAAACAAATATTATTTGTGATGAGCACCCTGGGCCCAAAACAAGACCACAACTGATTTCTGCAAATAAATTTCTCAAATGTGTATTTGCACTACATTAGTCTTCACTGCTTACTGAAACTACACATAAGATTTTAAATGAGCATGACTGACTGACTGGCAAGCTGGCCATAGCTGCCTGCCCGCAAGGTGCTGGGCACAGAACTCCTGTGACATGCCCATGGCCCCCTGCTTGCCTCACATTATGGAGGGACTGAATATGGGGCAGCCTGGCACACACACAGAGTTTGGTGAGAAGAAAGAGCAAACCTTTACATGTATTTAAGTGTCAAAGGATGCAGTATGAATGGTAGTGAGGTTTTAAAGTAACACCTAGACTCCAGTGTCAGACACCTGGCCAGCAGCGAGTATCCGCAGATGTAGTAGACTCCTTTGTGTATCAGAGTGGGGACAAATAGGAAGCATATGCTAAGCACCTTCTTAGGACCATCTTGATCCATTAAAGGAAAATCTGCAAGGAGCTTATGCCACATGCTTGCCTTGAGAGTGCCTGGAAACATCTGTGGGTTCAAATCAGACATTTGGAGAGCACAGGGTGGGAACTATTGGTGATAATGGCAGTTCTGGAAATAACATTGGGCTGACCTGACTCTTGATATAATCCCACCCTGACCAACCAGTTATCAGATTTTTTTTAAAAATTGAGCTTGGCCAGCTTCACACTGCATTTTTGTAGTGGTGCAAAGGGAATCACTCTCTTTGGTCTCTTCTAGAACATCTTCCATGAGCCTTTTTCCCAGGTAAAGCTGCATAAAGCAGCCATTGTGGAAATGAAAGTCAAAACTCGCAGGGTGGCTCTGGAGGAAATGAAGGGACTGGAATTTGTTTGCTGCTGTTGAAACTTCCCTAATATTGGTCTTCCTCTTTACTACCAAAATAATCACAATTTCAATAATATTTACATACAAGACTTCCCTACTTTAAAGCAAACATAACACAGCAAATGTGTATTGATTTTGCCTTCAGTATTCTGTTACCCAAAACCGAAAATGGTGCTCCCAATCCAACTCCACAGTCAATGACCATAGGTATGGCTACATCAAACTTAAGGTAGTTATCCACATTTTAAGGCTGTACTCTTGACTTGCACGACAAATTGTAGGTTGTTCCTGTTATTACAGAGAGGATCTTTTCATGTTCTTTAGCTACTCTGCATTATCTCCTATGCTAAAGATGAATATTTTGCACCTTTTAAATAGTATTGCTGAACTAAAATTAATTTCCGTAGTATTTGTATTATGCATTCCTTGGAACAGAGACTGTTACTACATTTAATCCTGTATGGGACCTCACGCAGCAGGGTCCTGGTCTCTGTCAGGTGTCACAACTTACCATTTCTGATACCTTATGACGATTCATCTCTGTGTGTGTGTGTGTGTGTGTTATTCTCACATTCAATGCACGATCCAGAGATCGTGCAAAACTAAAATCACCTGCCCTGTGCTTCCAGAGACATTCCTACTTTAGGGTCTACACTATAATCTATCATATCTCAAAGCAGTCAATATTAAAACGATGCCCTGTGAAGGTATGATGGGTGTGGACAGAACCAATTTGTTTATAAAATTGTGTTTTGCCACAGAGTAAATTAAGTTACAGGGTATTCATCCAAATTGAATTACCACAGTATGAGCTAACAATTTTCCAAAGACATTGTGACATGAGCACAAAGCAGCCCATGTCAGCCACAAGGAATTGCTGTCTTGCAGGCTGCAGCTGAATTACTTACCAAAACAATTAGACAAGAGCAATCTTCGAAAGTTGGAAGTTACCAACCAGTCGAAAAGGGTGACAAGTCTAAACTGTGTTTATTTCTCAGAGAAGCCAGAAAAAGGGAGTGACCTTCAATGAGTAGGTCATCCATGGGAGCAGACAACAGGGACATCTCAAGCTGAAGAGGCTTAGTGCACTGGTGGGACAGGCAGGACTTCTGTCCTGAAATATTTCTGAGTCATAAAAAACAATTTAAATGGCATTTTTTGTAAATTGAAAAAGGAGTTTAGAGTATGAAATAATTTGAAGAGCATTTAAATGCTGCTTTTCAAAACCCTTTAAAGCTGAGGGCTTAATTTCTCTCATCTTTAACCTGTTTTTAAAAACAAATTGAAAAAAATTATGCCATCCCTCTTTTCTTAAGGAAGAAGAAAGCAAAAGGATTTTAGAAAGGACAGATATTTCCATATGCATTTAGAGCAACAGAAATTTCATGAATGTTTTTCAGAAACCATTTTATAATTCAATTTCTGATAACAAATATATTGATAGAAAATTCTGCTAACCCAGCTTGCATTAGACAGTTTGATCTGTTCCAGCTTGGAGAAGAGCATAGAGGTTCAGTCAAGTCACTCTTGAGTTGTGCTTCAGCCCTGAATGAGTACTTAGACCATAGGAACAGACCAGAGCTACACATTGGAACCCCTCTGAGACACGTTGGATATTCCTTCCTTGACATAAAGCACTACACATTGTAGGACTCCCTGCTGGGGCCAGGGCGGGCAGGAGCCGGCCTCCCCAGCAGTGTGCAGAGTGGTGTCCACACATCAGCTCACACCACAGAAGCTGGGCAGCCCTTCCATCAGCTGTGCTGCCTTACCATAATAACATAATGTACTCATATGCTGGCTTCCTGAGTCACTGCAAACTACGTAGTTTTCACAAGACTCCATTACAAAAATGTCCTCCATCAGAAAAAAATATTTAGAAAGTTGCTTTGCTAGGGCTTGGCAGGATAGAATTTGCTTTTAAAGGATAGTCCAGTGTCATTTCATTGGTAGATAGAGCTAGAACCAAAAAAGAAAATCAAATGTATCTCCTTCAATCCAAAATTTACATTGGTAAGGCTACGTGATCTGGGGAGGGAGCACAGGCTGCAGAAATGTCTGTCTTTGAAATTTTTTCTGCCTTTAGGTAGGCTCAGGAACAGCTCAGCCTCAAGCTCACAGCTGTTCTCCACCTGGGCTGACAGAGAAGGTGCCCCTGCAGAGCTCACACCCAGTGCCCACGGTCTGCCTGCCCTAGGGGAGACTGGGCCAGACTCTGCATTACCGCCTGAGGCACTTTACCTTCTAATGGGGCTCTTGGCTTGCCCTGCAGATGGTTTCTGGTTGAAAGACAGAAGGTGGTGGGGAGCAGGAGCTGCGTCTCTTCCAGTGTGCTGCCAGGCTGGTTTGGGTGCTGTACAAACACCCTCCGGGTCACTGAACCCGACAAAGCTGCGTTGGAACAGCATCTGTGACCCTGAAACACACTCTTTTTTCCCAGTATTGTGCTGGCTCCACTGCTGGCCCAGTGGAAGTGCGATGAGCTGTTACCTGCTTTGTCAAGAGCTCCCTCCGGGAATTCAGTAGGGCTTTTATTTTTAAATTTGGGTGGAGTCAGCACAATTGCTTCTTTGCTCTGATGGAAATGGACTTACACTATACAGTATGTATTACTGGATACCATACTGGTGCCTCCAGAGATGTTGACTGTGCACATTTACATAAATTTAAAAATAAATAAATATACTCACAAGCCTCCTCAATCAAAATATGCCAGAGACAACTAAAAGATCTTGAATCAAATATTAATGTTGGAGATTTCTCCAGCCATTTTGTAATGCTTCCAGCTCTCTTTATTACACAATGTGTAATGTACTACTGTATTTTAGTCCTGAGCTATCAGGAGTATCATCTTTTTCATGGCTTCAAATCAGCTTAATAAAACTGGTCCTCCTTTGAGTGCCTAGGAGCAAGCACTTAAGACGGAGTCAGCATCTGCATGTTGTGGCAGTCCTGATCAGGACAGTGCTTGCTGAGCTATGAGAAGCAGTTGTTTCTCAGTAAAGATCTGTTACTCCGGCACAAAGAAGTCCCCTATCACACGTCTCACCCTGAATCAGGCGAGAGGACTGTGAATGCTTTCCTATGTGTTTACACCGGTACATACCATATCTGTCATATCTCTCAGGACTTTTGCCCCAAACATTTTTTTTTGGTTGTTGTTCTTTTTACCTTCTACAGTTTGATTGAATGTACTTTGCTGCAACACACTCTTTTCTCCACACTGCTATAAGGCTCTGTATCTCATGGAAAGGCCTGATTCACATTTTCTAAATAAAAGAGGATGTGATATTATACGTAATAAAGGCAACCACAAGAGAAAATGAATCTGTTTAAAGAGAATCTCTTGCAATTCCCTTGCAAATACGAGATTTGCAACTTCACTATGGGAACAAAGCCAAGTCACCAGGCTTTCTAAATTTAATGAGGTTCAAATGTCCAAGGGCACCAGCTTTCAGAGGAAGAAGCAATGTCAGAGCATGCAGAGAAAAGGATAGTGTTTCTTAAGCAAAGAAAATATCTTGAAAGAGGTTTACTCCTTGTAGTGAATCAGGTGAAGTTAATGGTAAAGAGTGAAAGGCAGGCAGCTGTGAATGTTCAAAGGGGATCAGATTCTTCCACAGATCCTGACTTTTGAATTCAATCACTGCAATATTATTTATGACAGTTATAGGCCTATATGGCAATATCTCCAGATGAAGAGTGATTCATCAATCCCGACACTGCTTCTTCCAGAGGTGGAGCTGCAATGCAGCACATCACAAAGCACAATATTAGGTAGGAAGTGAGAGATCTTCAAAACAGGGAGTGATGCAAAGTCTGTTCAATCAGCTTAAAGATTTCTATTGCCTCCAGTGAGCTTTGGAGAAAGGTAGCTATTGAAAACACGTCCACTTGCCTGAAATTCCTTTTGCTGAAGATGGCATTCTCTGGTAAATTATGAAGACTGAAGCAACAAATACTTATGTTCTGGGGTCAGCAAAGGCACATTTCCAAATAAAGAAGCATGTTTCCNTTTTTTTTTTTTTTTTCTGATAAGGGAACATCAAATATTTTCGGCTACACTGGCTGCTTCAAAAGTAGTTTACAAATACCAGCCCGGACCACTGCCTCTTTCTCATGCAATAGTGGGGCAATATTGTTTCCTTCAGCAAACATCCAAACCCTTTGCCTATGCCTTTCCCACCTGTGCAAGATAGGAGCAGGGGTGGGGTGGGGGTGGGAGCTCCTTGCGAAAGCAGGTGGGATTTGTCAGAAAGCTTTAGCCTGGGTTGAGTATGAGAGTCATTTAGTACATTACCCACACATCAATTAGGATTGCTGAAATGCAAGATACTGTAGGAAGTCACATGGTATTCTCTGAGAAAGAGACATCACTGCTTCAAATACATCACATATTTATTTCTTGTCAAAGTGAGTCCACATCTACAATTTTATAGCAAAAGTAAGTCTGTGGTCACCATTGTCTTTATGCTCTACTGTTTCTTCTCCAAATATTTACACTTGCTTTCTCTGTTTGATATATAATACACCAACACCGTAAAGCAAACACACATGAGTGGTGCACCTTGTATTAGTACTACATCTATCTTCTGCTAGATAGCAGCAGATGATCAGGTCTCCACAGGCAATCTGTCAGTGAAGAAGTTGAGTGGTGTGTTTCCAGAAGATATTTTTTGTTTTATTCATGCTAATTCTTATTAATTGCAGAACAGAGGAACTACAACAGTACCTAGGGCAATTCCCCCTTAGCACAAATCTCAACCCAGTGTGTCTTCCACTCCCCAGTGATAAATGATGTGCAAGACACCATACTAAAGCAGAGAGCAAGTCCTGCACTTGCAGTCCTCTGTACCGACTTCAACGGCTCTGTACCAAGCACTGATATGTGAGCTACAAATACCATATATCTTCCCCAAACTGGCCATTTGCTCACATATAAAGAAAAATCCCGTGTAATAGTGACACCTGGTGACATCTATTGTTTCACTTACACACACACACACGTCACTTTTTAAAAATATACAAAGTTTCACTAAAACCTCCCAAGCTATGCTAAATGGTCTGGCACAGAACTACAAACTTGAACATCTAAGTAGGAGAAAATTGGATTGATGTCTTGTTCTTTGCTTTTGCCTTTACTTTGACACTGCTAACCTTCTTCGAATGCTTTACCCACTGTATTATCACATTTGATGAGATGTACCAGAGATCAGACAGTCCATCTGGAAAACAAATGCACAGCTAGACACTAATATAAAATGAAAAATTAATTATGTTGCCTTCAGTAAGTTTTTCTCTGCAATTTGCATCCCATGACCTAAGGACTCCATGTTCTTTGGAAGAGATTCTGGTTTGAAGATAGAAAGTTATTCTGATTCAAACCCAGATCTCATTCTTGTATTAAATAAGATGACCAAAAAGCTAGGTATTTCATGAGGAAAGCAATAACCACCACTACTATTAGACATTGATCCCCACCTTTTCAAAGCATTTGCTGAGAAGTGCAGAGACAATTGTCATATGCTCTGATGTTCTGGTTCTGCAAGTTATCATTTGTGTCTATTATCAAATTAGCTCACCACTGTGGTGGAAATCACTACTTCTGTTCTTTGGTAATCACACAATGAGCCGTCTATTTCACAAGACTATGTAAAGTTCTATAAGAAATTCCTGCAAAAATTTGGTGGTAAAAAAACAAACACATTTTTCTGACTCAAATGGGAGTATGGTAGAAGTATGGTAGTTTACACCTTTTATATCGATATGTTAAAGAAAGAGTAAGGGGAGGCAAGCAAAATGTCAGTGCACATACAAAAATATAAACCACATTTCCAAGCTTTGGTCACTTAATTGTTTCCCCAGGGATGTTTCTACTGGTATTTTGTTGAACTCTACTGGTTAAAGAGAAGACTACAATATGGTTATGGGAAAGGAGAAAATAAAGTAAGTGCGTTTCAACAGAATGGAAAAGGAGAGAATGATATTTGCAAAAATATTTTTCTTTTCTTAATTACCCTTTTTTTTTTTTTTGGGAGGGGTGGGGGGCTGGTTTTATTGCTCTTGCATCAACTTCAGATCATTTTGGTCATTTCAGGAATATTAAGAGTGACAACTGGGTCATATTGTCCATATTTCAATCTCTTGAGCTGGTGTTCTCAGTACATTGCTCTGCAGAGCCTACCTCAGCTGTAGAAGTTCCTGCTCGTGTGCAGGGAGCCTGTGCAGGCAGCAAAGCCTGTGCAGACAGCAAAGCCTCTGCAGACAGCAAAGCCTGTGCAGACAGCAAAGCCCTGTGCTCTCATAGTACTGCAACATTATAGAGATGTACCTGGAGATGGGCTTCTCGGTGAAGAATAATGGAGAGGTCACTCTGAATGCATATTGCCAAGAAGGGCTGAGCCAGGGTCATTAGTGATAACTAGTAATTAATTAAACTGGGCATGATAGGCTAGAAATAGTATGCTAACTACTCCATTCTCTGAGAAATCTCCTTCTTGAGGTTAGTCTCACACAATGCTTATTCTTCCCATATGAGAGACATGTCACTTGGACAGGACCTCGAGCCACTCAGTGAAGTTGTGGAAGCAACAATCTTTTTGTTGATTGAATTTTCACTTAATTTAATTTCATTGGAAATCACAGATGGTGTAACCCAGTGGCTAGAGGCTGAAAAGGGGCACTTCACAAACTAAATAAAAATGTATTGAGTTATGATAAGTACCAAAAGCAAATGGAGGTGAAAACTTTGCTGCAAACAGTGTGTTTACACTACACTCAGAGTGATATTACAATTGGATTTCTTTTTCTTTCAAACTTTAATCATGCTCTTGGTAAAACAAATAACTCCATAATATGATGCAAAAACCTGATTTCTTATGAATGAGACTGGAAATGAATACAAGGAGCACATTAATGCTCGTGAAATGGCTCAAATGCAAAAAAAAAAAAAAAAAAAAAAAACCTTACTTGCATTTTTTTTTTTACAAAGGAGAAAAA
>VWYK01028022.1:1268-12013 GCA_013399775.1 Semnornis frantzii | reverse complement strand
AAAAAGCTTACTTGCATATTGTTTTTTTACAAGTGAGAAAAAAGGAAAAGAATAAAATATTATTGCTTAGTGCAGGCCACTACACTTTCTTCCCCAAAAGATTGTTTTCAAGGCAGCCAACTGTAATGTGTGAACTTGTCCTTCCATTTCTTACCAGCCTTTCCTCATGCCTTATGGGGAAATGAGCACAAACAGTTGTGCTACACTGTACAGGGTGGGAAGCCTTCCCCAAATCAAACCAACCTGCTCAGAAAGTACTGACCAGTGTCCCAAGCACATCCACAGTGCAGAACATTTTTTTTCAAAATATCAACCTATCACTCCTTTGCAAAATGACACAGCAGTTACTCAACAGCACTATGTGCCAATGCTTGTTAATATCATCTGGGATATATGGGAGGGAAAGTTTGAACGGACAGAAAACATACTGACTTTTTTCTCTGTGTAAACTGTGAAATTACTAATCTGCTATTATTGGAAATGAAGAAAATATTTCTGTGATCACGTGGAACAGTTACACCTCCTATGCTTTTCTACATGATGGTTTAGGAGAAAGGAGTAATAAATTTTAAGATAATAAATTTTAAGATAATCCCTGCTCACATATGTGCTATTTATTCACCCAGTTAACAGCCATTTCCTGTAATCAGTATAAACTGATCAATCTGCCATAATGAGAATGGAGCCAGCAGCTTCCTGGCCAGGGATGAGTCTGTGTCTCTTCTAACCTGCAGGCATAACATATTGGAAGAGGAGACTGCTTAATTCCCAGTACTAAGCAGTGAGAACATGGTAGTTTTCCCTTCTGAAAGTAGGTGCCTAAAATAAGATGTATGAAGACTACAGTACTCAGGTCAAATATCGGTAATAAAACAAAAAAAAGACTGTTTTCTAACACATGTTCAGATTATTTACGAATGAATTCTGACCAAAATAAAATTTCTGTTTCTGCTGCAATATCTTTGCTACGACTAATAGATAATGTTCAAAAGCAAGTCCACAAATACATTAACAGAGATTTTTGACCTTTCATAGAAAAATGCTTTTATTAGTGCTGTAAATACCTCTCCTGAACACATGGATTGGAGTAAACTACTGAGCAAATGAGATTTAGTGGAAAACAAAAAGGGAATCAAGGAGAGCCTTGTTCCTAAAGAAGAGTAGACTAGTAAAGCAACAAAAAATCCTGCTTCTTGATTCCAGGAGGCCCTGTGAGCTGCCCTGCTATTGCCATATGTTAGTTGATGGGCACAGGGAACATGCCCTTTTTATGGCTGTGGTGTGATTCAAAGGAAACCAAGAAGCAGCTGAAATCTGCCGGTTTTACATTTCAATGTGGACTTTACAGAAAACATAGCAAATAAACACCAGTAAATATCCAGAATTTGGGGGGCACTACTTCAGCATTTCTGGTTTTGTTTATGAAATAACTTAGGTTTTTTTTTGCCTTCTTCTTTGGGTTGTTGTGTGGGCTCTGAGAAATGTGGCATGTTCAGAGTGCCTACAGTCAAAATATTTATTATGATTGAAAAATATTCATTAGACCCATATAAGAAGTCTTTCCCTCCTCACAACAACTTTACAAGGTTTTACATTACCATTGCTTAGCTGCTGAGATATTATGAAGTTTTTCCTGTCTGCTACCAAGAGACATCATGCTGCAAAGTGAAAAGTATCTCCACCCAGACAAATAAGGTGTGAATTTTAATTGATTCATTTTCAAGAGTCTGATCTCATAAAAATGTCTGTAGGCATTTATATTTAATACTCTGATGAGTTTTTCTGCAGTCAATGGTCTTCGGTGGGTGAGTTACATTATGTATGTTTGTATTTGCCAGTGCAAAGTTTTGGGAAAGCAAATGGTAGTAAACTCAAAATTCAGTACCACCGGTTTCTCTTTCATTCAGACTTTAAAACAAACATGAAAACTAGATGCCAACAATACCAGGCCACTGCAGTGTTAATGCAATTACACAATCAATCACCAAAGGTGGGAACTGCAGTGCTGTGAGAATCATGTTTACTGTGGCCATCCCCCATGGGCAGTGCTCCTGGGTTTTTGACTAAGAAGTAACACAATGAATACTACAGCTTTGCTCTATCCTGTGTCCTCTAGAAAATACTTTTTACTTTGATTTTAGCTCTTTCCTTTCTGTTACATTGGTACAGCCATAATGCTCTAACACCACAGTTGGCTGTGAGTTTTGTATATGCTTAAGGTAGTAGTTACAGAATCACAGACTAGTGGAGGTTGGAAGGGACCTCCAGAGATCACTAGTCCAACCTCCCTGCTAAAGCAGGTTCACCTACAGCAGGTTGTACAGGATCATGTTTAGGCAGGTTTTGAAAATCTCCAGAGAAGGAGACTCCACAACCTCTCTGGGCAGCCTGTTCCAGTGTCCTGCCCATCCTTGCAGAAAGAAAAATTTCCTTATGTTTAGGTGTAACTTTCTGGGTTCTAGTTTGTGCCCATTGTCCCTTGTCCTATCACCGAGCACCATCAAAACCAATCAGGTTGACCCTCATCCTTCAGATATTGATAAATACTGAGGCGATCTCTTCTCAGTCTTCTCTTGTCCAGAATAAATAGCCCCAGGCCTCTCAGCTTTTCTTCATAAGGGAGATGTGCCAGTCCCCTTCATTATCCTCATAGCCCTCTGTTTGACTCTTTCTAGTAGTTCCCTGTCTCTCTCTGACTGGGAAGAGACCTGCCTTTTCGTATCTCTTCTTGCAAGTTTGAGCTGGACCAAAAAATGCACAAATTTATCTACACCTTAAACTAAAGCAGCACAACCCAATGCTGCACCACAGAAAAAGCATTGTTTACCACAACATGCATTAAAAATCACACGAGAAATTATTTTACTGAATTTTTACTCAAAAGCAGAGAGCACTCCATGTCATAACTCTGTTGAATGTAACGCTTATAACCTGGAATTATTGAATGTGTATTGCTGTTTCTGTGAATTACCAGGTTGTTTCTAGGTCTCTGCACACAAGCAATTGATTCTGCAGATCAGAAGCAGATCTTCTTTGTGTCTGCATTCCCATCTACAGCTGTACACCCCCAAATAAGACCAAAATCCTGTAATTAATTCTTAAAACCCACAGATCCTGAATGTAATGCTTTGGGACCAAAACCAGAAAGGGACAGTCTTTTATTATATGAACTGCTAGGATTCTCTATCTCTAGAGAATATTCCCTGGTTACTGAGAGTGAAGTGCCCTCGTTAGGTACCTGAAAATTGAGAGCTACCAAGAACTGGAGGACTGCTGACAGCCCTACCACTCAGAAGGCACTGCGAGCTGGTAGTGCTTTACCCTCCTATAACACAGCAGTGCAGTGAGGCTGCTGCCTCTTGCTGTTATCATCCCCTTTTGAGGAATATGAGCTGTGGCTTCACCTTGCTAAATAGCAGCTGTCCTCTTAGGAGCAAACGCTACCTTACATGATTGCCCCATTAGTTTGCCATCACATTTCTATGCATAGTGCTGTATTGAGTTTCTGGGTCAAAAATTTCTGTGAGAACGCAAAGAGTTATTAATATTGAAATTGTGAGTCTAATAATTTATCTCTTGCTTTCTCATGAGTATCTTTATATCATTTATCCCCAGCAGTAAATGTTAGAAGTCATGACATTAAATGTTCTTTAGAGAAGTGTACTTTTTAAAAAATAAGACACTTCCCAAATAAAGTCACAGGGGAAAGCTCCAGTGTGGCCAAAAGGGGCAGGTTCTGTCTGCTAGATTTTGAGAATAAACAGTTCATTTCAGCTGTGGTACTCTTGATGAAATCTCATGTGATAAATCACACAACTCAAACTCAGATGTATTTCATTTGTTTGCCAATGAATTTGAAAGAGGACCTATAGCAGTTGAGAGTATAAACACAATTAGATTTCGAGATTATTCAAGAATAATTTTGAAGTTCCCCTGAGGCTTTCACGTTAACTCAGATGGATTTTGCTTTCTGTTAAGATTTAGCTGTATCTAGGAAAGCTTTGGTGAAAGGGCAGGTGGTATCACATCTAGTCTCATGTGAGAATTTGTGGGCAGATCTAAATTACAATACTACTGTAAACACTTTGTAATGTGCTTCTAAAACAAAGAAAAGTGTATTCATCTTACATCTCAAACATAACTACATTCATGAGTTCACTTTAGCTCGCTATAAATATTCTTCATTTTTACACCAACAGCCCTGGTCTAATTCTGCACACCTCCACCAGACACCTGCTCTGCTGTCCCTTCCCAGTGCTTTGCATCCCCTGTGTCAGCTCTTTCTGATGTTGCTGAGGGAAGAGGCCAAGGGTTAATTCTTTTACTGATGACATGTAGCTGTTGGCTCCTTTAGACTAAATTAGACTAAAGTTAGAAGCATACAGGAAGGGTAAAATAAGACTCCTCACCTTTAAGCATCCTAATTATACTGGGATGAGTGTGTCCAAAATGAGTAAATCAGCATTGCAACACAACTTGCTTCACATGTGTGTAGGAAAAGACACATTAGAGATGGGAAAGTTTGCAAGCACACACAAACCCTTATGGAGGCCTAGTGTCTGTCTTGCCTGCTTCAGGCTGATCTGCAGAAAAACCTATTGTACAAAATGGTGTCAGCTCCCCACTTCTCCCATCTTTCAGTTGTGTCAGGAAGAGTACAAAGAAGCTATTTGCCAATGATCGGGGTGCACATATATTTCATAAGGATTTCTTTTTCTTTGTTTGCTAATTATGTTTGGAGACATTACCCTCCAGAGAATCACTGTTTCCTAGTAATGAATAAGCTCAGTCCTTGTGAGTTGATGCTGGCAAATTGCCACATTATCTCTGAAGCGATGCATGAAGAATCCAACTATACAGCTAAATCAAAGGAAAAACAGAAAATCAAGGGGGAAATATGAGTACCAAGTTTTGAACTTGTGAAAAAGAAGAGAAGCCTCTGAAGAACCTCTAATAGACAAAGATGATCTGACTTGGGAGTATTTGACTTTTCCTGGATTTTAGAATAAGGTCCCAATTAATAGGATCATCCCATGCATGGCATTGCCATTGCCTTCTACAAAGCTGCAATGGTGCTTCCTGTTCATTGGTAGGGGCCATACCTGCTGGTTAGACCATCAGTCTTTGACGTGTCCAGCTGAGCCACAAAAGAGAAAATTTAGAACCTGATAGTGTCAGTGACTCCACTAGCACCGAACCCCATCAGCTCCCCTTATCTGTACAGAGAGGAGGAGTCGTTCTGCAATGACAACAAACATCAGAAACCCCCCTGAGAAATTAGTGAAGAAAAATGAATCACCTTTCCCAACCATGTGCAATAGCTGATTTTGATGGAGTTCCTCTCATATTTTTGCCCTCTATAAATCTGCAATCACTTATACCCAATCTTGATATAAATAAAGATATGAGAGAGTACTTTCTTTCTGCTATTTTATTTTGACTCTACTGTTCAAAGGTATCCAGTCTTGGGTTATCTCTAAAGAAGAGAAAATATAATACAACCCTTTACCACAATCCACAAAGAAAGATCTATGTAAAAATAATTTGTTCACAAACTACTGACATGGATTTTTTTGCTCTGTGTTTGGGCAGCACCTGTCAGTAGAGACTCCTGATCCAGTACTAAGGGTTCCAGATAAAATGGATGAGCATTGGTCAGCTTCTCACAGCAGCACAGAAGTTTTTCAATAGATAAAGAGAATCAGAAAAAGGCTACTCGGAAACTAACTCCTAGAGGATTGTTTTGGAGTAGGTAGCGATCCGCAGTCCAGATATCAGCTGAAAAATATTTACTGCAGAAGTTCCAATAGTTAAAAGCTCATTCCTTTTAAGTAGCTGGACATGATATTTCTTCTGATTTTTTTCTCATGTGCGATCTCTTCACCTCCATATAAGATATCATGGGAATTTTACCAGCCTTAACCTCTTGTCTCCCCACAGCACTACCCCAGGTAGAAGTTGACCTTTGCTAAGCGTTTGAGCTGCCTTTAATGAGGGAGGATGTGTGTTGTATATAGATCTTCCTGCAAATCCATGATAAAAGGTTGTTGCCCAGTAACAAAGGGTCCACTTTGGTTTCTTTTGCTTATGATGAGCAACATCCGCCCTTTCAGATGCTGCTGCTGCTTCCTTTCTCTCACCTGAGTAAATAAACATGACACAATATGGGTGAAGGTATTAGGCAGGGCAGGAGGCTCTCTGGATGGTTTCTTCAAGGGAGAGACACTACAGGGCTCTCCAGCAGACCTGGTTTACCGGGTAACTGACTTCCTTGAGATTTTCCCGCAGTCATCTTTGCTATACAGTGACATATGAGGCACACACTTGACCTACGCCTGCTATTTAATTAAATGCCCTTCTCCACCTTTTTCCTTTGTGTCCGTGTCATGATCTGTGTAAGGACGGACAAAATATGGTGTTGTTAATAGGCAAAACTTATGAAGCTTAAATTGAAGATTTGGCTGGTTGTCTTTAATTAAATGGGCATTAATACCATGAAACAACCAACTCGGAATGTGAAGGCATTAAAATAATTAACTGGTCTAATCTAGGTTTAAGAGGTTTGAAAAATAGGTTGAAAATAGGTGCCAGGGTGACAGTATATCCCTGTGAAGGTGACCTTAATACACAGAAGAAGCATGTAAGCATCCCAGCACGTACTCTGGAGATATGAGTACCTACTGTCCCTTCAGTTTTATCCTGCACACATGTGGTAGTTTGAGGGATCCTAGGTCCCCCTTAAACCAAACCGCAGAGACAGAGGCTCATCCCAGGGCACTGTAATATTGTTATTCTGTTCTGTCTTCTGGTACTGCAGCTTGAAAGATAGTGCTTGACTGATATGTCCCCCTTCTCTTCCCTGTCTTTCTTCCCTTCACTTCTCTGAGCAGCACCCGCTCTTATCTCATGGTTCCTGGGAGAGGTGGCCGGCAGGGAATTGAGCCACTGAGGCCTTGGAGGCCCAGTGGTGGTTTTGGCCTACCTCAGGTCAACTGAGGGTGGAAGGGGCGGAGGATTCTAGAAGGCCGGTTTCGGTCTAATGGGTTTTATACTTAATCTACCTGACTGCCTTTTGCATATATGTTCTTGTAAATAGAGTTCCTCTCTAAACTTCCAATCAGGGTGCGGTATCCTCATTCTTACTCCCAGAAAGGGGTAAGAGTCATTTCTGCCTGCAGTCCCGGGTGAACTCATGGCCCAAACTGGGACAGCACAGCAGCATGCCTCTGCTTGAGTCCTCAGATTGGAGCAACACAATAGGAACAGTCTGAAAACAATTAGATACCACACGAACATAGTCAGAACATAGTCTTAACTGTCTTCTAATTCCTTCAAGAATCATGCCATAGAATCACAGGAAATCAGGTTGGAAGTGACCACAAAGATCATCTGGTCCAGCCTTGTTTGGCAAAGAGACAGACTACATAAGATGGCCCAGAACCCTGGGCCATTGAGGTGTAATGTTGAGTAATCTATCACTCTCCTCAGGAGATTAGTCCAGTGGTTCACCATTCTCATTGCAAAAAAAATTCCAACTGGAATCTCCTCAGGAATAAATTGTTAGCCATTACCTCTCCTTTTCCCGTGTGATTCCTTATAGAAAGCAAATCTCCATCTTCTTTGTAGTCATCCTTCAAACACCGAAAACATGGTGATGAGGTTTCCTCTAAGCCTTTTCTCAAGGCTGAACAAACTCAATTTTCTCAGTCTTTCCCCATATGGCAGTTTTCTGTTCCTTTGACTATCCTGGTGGCCCTTCTCTGGACCCTCTCCTTTGCTTAGCAAGGACCAAAAGTGAATACAGTATTCCAGGTGTGACCTGACTAGCACTGAGTTGAGCGGAATAATTACTTCTTTATCTCTGCTGCTGCTGCCCTTGTTTATGCAACCTAGCATCCTGCTGGTGCTTTGCCATAGCAAACCCCGAAGCAAACCAAGGACAGCCACAAGATCCAAAGCAGCATTTCGAGTCTGAGAAATACGGTTAAGAGAGGTGCGAATATCTAGACAGACCCCTTGGCTGAAACTTTCTGCGGTCATAGAGAGGAGGCAGAGCAGCTAAGCCCATCAATAGCATGAAAGAAGGAAATAATAGATCTTTTGTTATCAAGATGTGTCTGAGACTAGCAGAGCAGTAAAATGCTTTACCAATAACAGCAGCAGAAAGCATGTGTGTTTTCTACCTGAGGAGAGCTCTCTTGGAGGTCAGACAGGAGAGATCTCCAGTTCAGCAGTGCCACATGGCAATAGCAGGAAATAACTGCAGCATCTCATTCACTAGTGTTTAACTTTGTCTTAGAAGTGCACTACAAAACTAAAGCTATCAAAATACAAGAAAAGGTCTCAGTCTGGCATGGATTCCTGAAGGTTTTCACTGGGAGCATTCTAACCTACAGGTCAGTGTGAACAAAGTCCTTGAAAAATGATGAAGTAAACCTCTTAGAAAAAGGCCTCATTTCAAAGTTCTTATTCTCTGGGGTTTGTCCAATTTTTTTTTTTTTTTCTTTACAGAGATGATTCAGGACCAGAAGAGAGACAAAAAAATGGTCAGCAACTCTCCATATGCTAAGTAGCATTATGCAGATTGGGATGTAAACAAGACAAATGCTCAGTTCTCCCTTAGGCTGATGCATGCACTTCTCTATGCAGGGATGCTTATTGTGATCTGATCTCATAGGAGTTACATGAAGCCCCATGAATGTCCCAAGCGCACAGTATTAGATTGGTAGAGGTGGTGGCACCAGGGCAGTAAGTACAGAGATAGCTGCAGCTGTTCAGACATATGTTTGATTAATCTCAGTAGCAAATATGGTGATAACTATTAAAACAGCTACAATATTTTTCATATTTCATAGAAGAAGCATAATGCTCTGATAACAGATATAGGACATAGGCTAGGTTTTAGCCATAAATGTAGGAAGACATATTCTCAAAATAGCACTTGTTCTAACCTTGTAAATATGATGGAAATGCTTATGAACAACTGATCTGTACTTGCTGACAATCACACGATGTGGTGACAGCTCTAAGAAGTTCATACACCTGTCACTTAGGAAACAACCATTGCTTTTTCTGTGTGTTGGCTCCTGACACCAAAAAACAATTCTTTGAAGAAAACAAAGAATCCAGCTGTAAACAGATACCTGTCAGGGAAATACTGTATTCAGGAGAAATATCTCATTTATACCTGCTTGGGAATGTTGTCATCTATTGGTACAGCCAGTCTTGACAGATGTTTTGCTGAGATATGTGAAATGCAGAGCCACTATAAAACTGTAACATAGAAAGTGGTAATTAAAGGATTTTTTTTTTCTTCCTCCAACAATGACATTATTAAGTAGTGTAGCTTAACAGAATAAAACACTGGATGCTGATGAAGTTCATGCTACACAGATAGTTCTCTAAAAGCTCTAGTCTCATGCTATGGGTTGCATGCATTAGGTGCATGCCTGAAAAGCACCATTTGGTGGACTAAAGTTGTTTCCTTAGAGGACACAAGTGTAAGGAAGAACGAAAAAAGCTGGTTGGCTATTTCTTCAAAAGTCTGGACACTGGTCTTGAAGGAACTGTAATTCTACTAAACTGATTTCCACTAAAGACAGGTAAACTACTATTGCTAGACTTCAGTGTTAACATTCACTGAACATATGGATTTTAGACTTTCTGGACAAAACTGATCCTTTGTTTATCAATCTAAACAGGCTAACAAGAAGAACAAACATGACCATTTGATTTTACGTCACTTCTTGAAGAAGACTGTCAGTATCAGGCATCTGCTCAGGATGGAAGGTCATCAGTGAACTGTCAGATTAAGTATTTTTTTTTTTAATTTTAATGAGATCTTAAATTCTGACTAAATTGGACACTGTCCATGCAAATCATGCTAGTGTTAAACAATAAATCCTAAATTACAGTCCTAAATAACAACAGTCATTAAGGCCTGGAAGCTCTGATCACTGTGTTAACTCTGAGATGGAGAAAATCCAAACCACTAGAACTAAAGTGGAAAGGAAAGTGCACCTCTAAACCCTCTTGTGATCTCAGTTGCCCAGAGTACAGTGGCAATCTGCAGGATTTTTGTCTTTATTTATCGGACTGCATAATCTAATTATCTCTCATTAGTCCAAAGCTGATTATTTCATTTATCTTTGTATATGTGACAACAAAAGACTCTCTTTAATTAAGCAGATCAGCAATTAGCTGTTGTTTTATAGGCAGTTTTAAACATTACTGTACAAATAGCATGCAGCATGATTGTAATCAGATGCTCAGGAAAGAATTGTAGATGAGGACATTTTGATTTACAGCCCCATTTAGTTTAAAGCTGTAGCAGCAAGCCTAACTCCAAAAGCAAAGGCTTATGAGATATGGCCAAGTTGCCAAGCATCTTCAATGGAATGAAGCATAACTGAGACAAAATCTGCCAGTGAAATTTAGTTAGATCTGCAGGAAAGCCTTTCGTGGGCTGACCCTGAATACTATGAGAACTCTGTTTCCATCAAACCGGATTGCTTATAAAGAGATTCGCATTCAGTGAGACACTCACTCCTCAGTGAGACATCAACAGGCAGGTTTGAGTGTACAGAGCTCTGCCCAGTTAGGGCAATCAGGAGTGTCTTTAGTTAATTAATTTAAACAAATGAGAGAATTATTTTCTATGTGTGATGATAACGTTGACAACAGTGGATACTGCAAGACATAAGAGAACAACTTAATTTGGCTTGTTAATTATTCAAACACCAGAG
>VWYK01028019.1:0-22063 GCA_013399775.1 Semnornis frantzii | reverse complement strand
TATATACAGGAATATTTACAGAAATATACAAGTTTAACGTAATACAGACACACAACTCCCCTCCCAGAAATCAGAGACCTCAGGAGGGGCTCCCAACCACCCTTCCACCTTCTCCCCACCCCCACACCTTACCCCAAGGTTTGGCTTACGTGCAAGGAGGATCGGCTGGGGTGGATTAGAAGAAAAGTGGTTAGTGAAGTTATTCAACAGAGAGGAGAAGCCAGAGCTGCTAGCCCAAGACCCAAGCAGCAAGCCAGCCAGTAAGCAAGTAAGTCCCTCGTGACCCAGACTGCCAGCTCAAGAGACTCTTATCTTCTTTGTTTTGGTTTTCTTATACCTAAATATCACAGCAAGCCTCTGAGTGAAGTAGACATCACCATTGTTTTCCTTCACAGCCTTTAGTACAATTTTTCTCTATTAAAAAATATTCCAATTAGCTCAAACCAGCACATAGACTCACAAGGCTCATGCTAACAAATGCACAAACTTTACAGGAGTTGCTGCTAGTCTGTGCTTCCAGGCTTGCTTGAGCTTCCTACCTACCAACTTCACTTTAATACACAGTTTCCCTTGGTGACTCATTTTGTCTGCACAAAGCCCTGAAGGCCTTCTGCTACAAACAGCCTTTCCTCTTTTATGCATTGTGGTACATGGAGTCCCTTTAAACTTTGGCCAGTTGAATCAAAAGGATGCTGCACAGGTGCCAGGCCTTCTAACTCACAGGAAAGGAAGATTTTTCTCATCTGAGGATGCTATGAGGAAGCTTTGCAGATTTCCTCAAGGAAATCCAACTACTCTATAGGCAATAAACCCACCAAAGAAGGAGAATATAATGCTCAAACTCAGTTAGACCTAGCAATTGGCATGCCATGACCCACTACAGCTCCTTGTAGGATGAGAAAGAAACTATTCCTGACGTTCCAGGCTCCAAGTACTACTTGAATCAAATGAGTCTGAAACAGCATTTCTTTTCCCAGTAAGAGACACAGGGAGGTTCCTCCAGGCAGACCACTCGATCTCTCCTAATTTGGTGTGAAAGTAGGGGAGAAGAGGTAGAGTCATTCTAGGTGAGATTCAAAACAAGCACAGACTTTGTTACTCTTGTTACTGTCCTGTTAATTATTCATGACATGGTACACTGAAGGAGAGTTTTTTGGGCTGAGGGTTTTTTAAATAGTTATAGTTTGTTGTTTTTGTTTTGTTTTGTTTTTTAAATTTATGTTACAGTTTTTACATTTAGAAAATGTTATTTGAATTCTCCCTTCCTGGCAGGACCATGGCAGCCCCAGCCAACCTCCCAGACAGACAGAATAGTGGCAAGATTCTGGGATGAGATGCTTTTCCTTCTTGGGAAAAAAATGTTAAATGTTAAAATCAGGCCTTTTCTGACTTTTGTCTTTTTTGCATACAAAGGCTAAAACCAAAGTTATTAAAAAGGAGCAAGCACTTTAATGTCAAAATCCTTTCAGCAGAGCTCTTATGGAAAGACATCAGTAGCTATAGACTTTTTAGGAGGCCACATGCCTAATACTTGTTGTGGTTCTGTCCTTGCTTTTCTGATATTTCTGTGTCAGCCTGTGATATATTTGCTGCCTCTCTTCATGTCTAACTCTGTCAAACAGTGCCCACACCTCTGCATTTGTATTCAGCCCAAGGAAAATCTTCTCTTTTATCTGGGATCCTTACAATGATGTATATTCCTATGTTCTTGGCAGTAGCTCTTTTTGCTTCAGCTATGAAATTCCACGAAGGAGCTTTACTGTTTCTTACATTTTATTCTGAATGAAAAACAGCTGTTACAACCAACAGCTACAAGGAGATTTTGTCCAAGCCCTAACCTAATGCACACTAACCCCCTACTGAAACCATCCTTCAAAATGAAATTCTGACTTTAAGATTTGACCTTTACAAAGATCTAAGGTTCCTAGAGAACTTCTTGCACTGGTTGGCTATATCAAACTTGAAAGTTTAGACTGTGGAATCACAAATACTCTTCTTCCATGAAAAAGAAATATAAAAACAGACCAAGACAGGTATTGCAGTCAGTCTCGGAATTCCAAGTATATAGCTGGAGGTACCTCACAACTATGTTTGTCTGACTGTAATTTTGAAGAGCAGTGCTGTCCAATGTCCCTTGCATTTCATCTGCACACTCAGATATCTCTTACTGTCACAGAGCATCACTGTTTCTTCTACCTGGAATGCCACACCAGGAGGATGTTCCTCAGAAACTTACGGGGAAAGTCATGTTTAAGACCCTTTGTGGAACCAGAAGAATTGTGTCTCCAAGGGCAGAAGCACCACAGACATGTGAAGGAGGTTCTCCAGGGCCCTTAGCAGAAAGGAATGCATGGAAGGGATTAAAAGGGACCAGATATCTCTCACACCAGCATAGAGGTGAGCTGCACCAAGGCACCGCCTCCAGACTAGAGCAATGAGGTATTTTCTTTCTGTCTTCTACAGCCTGCTGTATCTTAAACCAAACCCAAAATTAGAATCAAAATTAACTTTATCCATGTTGACATCAACTGGATACTATGTAGGAGTTCTGCAGGAACTTCTTGCTGCAAATACAAAGGATAGACCAAGGCAGCCAACTGCTGCTCTGTGTGCCTGCCTAAGATGCCATGCCCTTCGCTAAGGCGTGATCTTGTGTTAAAAAGGTCTTATCAAGCACTGAAACAAAAACACATGCTGACTAAAGTGAGAGAAGTTGTAGTTCTGCATCCTCTGTGACATTTCATTAGAAGAGATCCATTACTCACAGAAATTCTTTGCAAAATTATTTGATAGGAGTTTCCTTCTCTGTTGTAAATTATGTACATACTGTATGGGTAGTATAGATTGGTTTTTATCACATGTGCACAAAGGCTACTGTTGAAAAAAAAATAGAAGTTGTAAGGTCAGGCATCCCCAAGTAATAAAAGGCTTTTGCAATTTCCATTTTGACACTAACTGCAGAGACATTATAAAACACTGTTTTCACCAGAGAACTCTTACTTCACCCATCAGGCAGAATGTGGAATGCACTCAGAGAAGAAAATGTTTGATATTTTACTTTAGCCACACTGTCTTGTATCTACCATGGCTCATATGCAGAGCTATGTCCAAACAATTCTGTGGGCTGTCTGTCCTTTGACACTCCTTCTCTGAAGTGATTGTCACTCATTAGGCTTTGCTTGGCAGCAAATTGGCTTGGCTTGTATTATTTTAGCCAGCAAAGATTCCATTTCTGAAAGCACTAGTTACTATGTGGACCTTTTTGTCCACGATACTTACGTGTATGATAATATTGTTGTTATTATTATTGGTAGTGATTATTGTCTGGTTTGGGCTTCTTTTTCCATGAGATTTATGGGGAAAAAAGTAACACGGTGCTTTTTTATGGAGTGTAAACTAAAATAGAGGTGGCAAAGTAGGGTTTGGGCCTTCCCACTGGGAGGTACTGCTGGGTTGAAATGGAGCAGAGTGGATTTAGGGTGGACATTAGGAGAAAGTTCAGCACTGGGGGGGTGGAGAGACATGTCCCCAATTATTCTGGGGTGCTTCAAGTAAAGTACGGTCAGCAGGTTGAGGGAGGTTCTCCTCCCACTCTAATCTGCCCTGGTGAGGCCACAGCTGGAGTGCAATGGACAGTTCTGGCCTCCCCAATTCAGGAGGGACAGGGAGCTACTGGAAAGGGTACAGCAAAGGACTATGAAGATGCTGAGGGGACTGGAACATCTCTGTGAGAAGAAAAGGCTGAGGGACATGGGGCTTCTTAGCCTGGAGAAGAGCAACCCGAGGGGGG
Source organism: Semnornis frantzii (assembly GCA_013399775.1). Lineage (NCBI taxonomy): Eukaryota > Metazoa > Chordata > Aves > Piciformes > Ramphastidae > Semnornis > Semnornis frantzii. The sequence goes on along the minus strand of VWYK01028019.1, from coordinate 18,273 downwards.
GATCTGATCGATGCAATTCAAGGATGGCAAGAGGGACCAGGTTCTATTCAGTGGTGCCCAGTGCCAGGACAAGGGGCAGTGGCACAAACTGCACCATCAGAAGTTCTGTCTGAACATGAGGAGGAGCTTTTGTGATTGAAGGATGGTGGAACCCTAGAGCAGGATGCCCAGAGAGGTGGTGGAGTCTCCATCTCTGGAGTCATTCCAAACCCACATGGATGTGTTCCTATGAGACATTCTCTAGGTGATGCTGCCTTGGCAGGCGGATTGGACTCAATGATCTCTGGAGGTCCCTTCCAACCCCTGCCGTTCTGTGATTCTTTGATTCAGTGATTCTGTATATACACTGGGTAAACCCACTAAGGACATGCAGCCAACCAGCATTTTGACATTTTCTAGATTCTTCTCAGTTAATATCACAGCCATTTCATGTTGTTTAATTATTTTTAATGTCACTTTAGAAAGAATGACAAATAATAGTTTGACAGGCCACACTCGTACAGCCAAGCCAAGCTGATCCTGCTTAATTAACTGCACCAGAAAATAATGAATTATTCAAAACTATTTTAGTAGAAATTAACTTTTACAGAATTAATATTAGTTTTTTTCCACTTAAGGGAGGAAGGGTAAGAGAAACTGGTGTTTGCAGTTCAGGCAGATAATTAGAAAGAAGGTGATCTCCTAGCAAAGAAGTAAATAAAGATCAGCAAACCACATCTAGTATTAGACTTTGCTGGAATAGTTGATGTACAGGGCAATAGAAGTGTATGGCTAACAAAATAAGTCACTAAAAGTGAACACACAGCCTCTTGAGGTGTCTAGAGGTGTAGGGAAGGGTCCAATTCTCATTGCATCCTATCCATGGTGTTAGGGCTTAAAAGGGACCTACAGAGATCATTGAGTCCAAACACCCTGCCAAAGCAGGAACCTAGGGCAGGCTGCAGAGGAATGCATCCATGTGGGTTTTGAAAGTTTTCAGACAAGGAGATTCCATAACTTCTCTGGGCAGCCTGTGCCAATGCTCCATCACCCTCACCATAAAGAAGTGTCTCCTTGCGTTGGGGTGGAACCTCCTCTGTTCTAGCTTGTACCTGTTGTTCCTTGTCCTATCACTGGGCACCACCAAAAAGAGACTGGCCCCTTCATCTTGACACTCACCCCCTCAGATATTTATAGATGTTGATAAGATCCTCTCTTAGCCTTCTCTTCTCAAGACTACATAACTCCAGTCTTTCTTCATAGGAGAGATGTTGAAGTCCCATGATCATCTTCATAGCTCTCCATTGGACTCTCTCCAGCAGATCCCTGTCTTTCCTGAATTGGAGAGCTCTAAACTGGGCACAGTATTCCAGCTGTGTGTTGCAGTATTTCCACAGAATTTTCTATATCTATTTAGGAACTGAACTGAATTTGATGCAACAGAAAAATATGGTGGTGAGATTGCAAATAAGTAGGTAGTGAAGATGCAGATAGATGTTTATGAAGTGAGCTTGCAAGTTGATATAAGCAGGGTTGATTTTCTTCTTGCTTGTTAGCAGTAAAAGGCTGCACCTATATTCCTGACTTTGCAGGTACAAACGAAATCGATCAGTGCAGAGATGAACTCTTCGTTTGAGCTGTGATTACTGAAAACCATCAGCTTCTTTCAGTGAAATCAAAGTTGCCAATGGCAATACAAATACAGCGAAAGCTTCCCATGTCAAATAATGGGGAAACAACGCATCATTCAGCGGTAGCTTCCACAAATATGTTGCCGTGAGAGTTAGTCTGATTTAATGGGCTATCCAGTGTGGACAAAGTGTGCCCCGAACAACTTGAATTTTCTCACCTAGTTCTCTTTAAACTGGTTTTGAAAGAGCCACAGCAATCATATCATTTAGTTTCTACACACTTCAGTATAATGTGGAAAATAATACGTACAGCTATTTTGGGTTACAAGGGCATATTGGCTTAGAGAGAGATAGCAACACATCAGGCATGCTACCATGCTTATGTAGCTTCTGGACTGGCTGGCTGGCATCTAGTCAACTCATAACTTGGGCAAAACATGCTCAAATCTGTTCACACCCTTCTGTGCATTGGCAGCAGTGTGTCTTCACTCAAATCCCCATAGCGGAAAATAATTTAACAGAAAATATTCTCATAGTATTTGACTTTTGATTTACTATTTTCCTAATAATTTTCCTTCAAAATGGAAGGTAAGAAAATATAAGAATGAAGAAGCAGGAGCTATAGTGATTTGGTGTCTCAGACCCATGTTTGAGAATGATCACTTCTGTAAACACGGAGGAACATTCCTTTGAAACATTAATCAGCAGTTGCAATAAGCAGAATTACTGTTCACAAAGTCATCATTATGCCTTCAAGTTGCGCATCTGGAAAACTGCTGTCAAGTGTTAAATTGTGTTAAATCTTCTGGTAATCTCTAGGGTTTCATTATGGCCTTGATCACTTTGTGATGTCAGCATCCAGCCTATGTACCATCCAAGGCTCATAGACACCTTATTTCAGCAAGGAACTGGGCATAGCATTTTTCAGAAAGAAATTAGCTTTCAGATGGTAGGGAAATAGTGACAAGCTTTTCCTGGAAAAGTTCAAGCTACAGAAGGGCATGATGTATTTGCTATATTTCCACTATCATATGTGGAAATTCTATCACAGAATCATAGAGTGGTAGGGTCTGGAAGGAATCTCTGGGGATCATCTAGTCCAAGCCTCTTGCTAATGCAGGTAAGCCTATGTGAGGATAACTGATGTGAGGATGTATCTGCTGCAGCCTATGTGTTCACGATGGAGAGGGGCTTCAGGTCTTCACACACCACCACAAGGAATGTTTCTGTTTTCTTTAGAGGAAGTCAACAAGTTCCTCATCAGCATGGTCAGCCTTCTATCCTACAGTGCTCGAACGCAACTAGTTGATTTCAGGAACCTTGAAGTCAGGAAAAATGCTTTTGTTACTTGTTGCACTTCTTTTCCACAACCAGCTCCAGGCCATTTCTGAGCACAGGATACTGGCACAACCGTACCTTTAGGTTCACAGGATCACAGGATGTCAGGGGTTGAAAGGGACCCAACGAGGTCATGGATTCCAGCCTCCCTGCCAGAGCAGGACCATAGTCTATCTCAGGTCACAGAGGAATGCATCCAGATGGGTCTTGAAAGTCTCCAGAGAAGGAGACTCCACAACCTCTCTGGGGAGCCTGTTCCAGTGGTCTGTGACCCTTACAGTAAAGAAGTTCCTCCTTGTGTTGAGGTGGAACCTCCTGTGCCACAGCTTAAATCCATTGATTCTTGTCCCATTACAGGGAACAAGTGAGAAGAGCCTGTCCCCCACCTCCTGGCACCCAGCCCTCAGATATTTATAAACATTTATTAAATCTCCTCTCAGTCTTCTCTTTTCCAGACTAAAAATCTCCAGGTCCCTCAGCCTCTCCTCATAAGGCATGTTGACTAGCTACTGCTGGTTTTCATCTCAACCATCAGGTAAGTGCTTTCAAAGGCTTTTATTCATTGTTCATGGAATATGCTTTCCTCTGGAGGAGAAAAAAAAAAAATCCATTTTATTCCTGTTTATTTCACTCTTGTGTTTCTCCAGGTTGATAATAAGTTAGAGGCAAGTTGTCTGTAAGACATTGTTTAACAGCTCAGTCATGAGCATGTTCCAATAAAGCCACACTCTGCCCTTGCTTACACTCTGCAGCTTCAATGGTTTTGCTGAGGATTTGATGGAGGATATAAAGTTGGGATGCAACCCTTGGAGTCCAATCCCACCCATTTAACTTTGGCAAAAAAGGGATTTTGGATTTCCTGCTAATATCTAAGGCAATGGAAGGAAACACATATTCTTCCGAGTGACCATGGAAACTGGTGCCTGAGTTTCCAAGGTGATTTCCTGGCGAGTGGCTGAAAGAGGAAGTGGTAACAAAACAGCATCCTGGGCAGCAAAAAGCATCCACATTCCTGGCAATGCAGCAGCCTGAGCTGAGGAGGCTGAAGAGATGAACAGAACAAACTCCTCACTTTAAAATCAGTGCAGGTGTCAAACACAGGGCAAAAGACAGGTTACTCGGCCTCCTCACACATCTATCTGTTGCCTTTCCTATGTCTATCTGGTGATTCATACCAATCTTATTCAACTATCTTAGGGCTCGTATAAACTCACTTTATATAGAAAATAGTAGAGGAAAAAACAATAGAAAATAATAGAGGGAAAGAGGAAAGATGCTGCTTAGAACCAAACCATACCTTGAGGTTAGGAAAATTTCACACTGTAGTTTTATTGTTTTTTAATGCTTCATAGGTATAAATAAGTGTGTTTTTCTGTCTTACAGCTTGCAAGGCATGAAACGTACATAGAAAAGGATCAATATATCTTTCAAGTACAATGAGGAGACACTGCAAAGCACATTGGTATTCCTCCTGGTGCTCCAAACCAGCATACAGCACAACCCCTCCTACATCTCTCAGGAGGATCAGAACTCTCCCTATCTCCCTATCAACCTAATTTGTTCCTGGAGTGAAGATGAAACACAGCAACATGGCCCAACAGAATGGAGAAGGAGGAAGGATTGGGGTCCAGACTATTTCCTTTTCAAGCAGAGAGGAAGGGGAGTTGACATACACACACATACAGACAAGTGTGTGCTCCTCTAACTTCTGTGCAAGCATTAAAGCCTGTCACAGACCACTCTTGCATCAAAAGTTATGGAATCTACTGATGTACCCCAGTTACATGACCACAAGCAAGTATGGACATCGCATCTATCAGTGAAACAGCCCAGAAACACTGATGGTTGTGTTGTAAGTTAAGGCCAGCCACAGCAGGAGAGCTACCCATCCTAATACAAGAAATCTGATCTGGAAATAGTGGAAAGCTATTTCCTTTGTCCTGGAAGAGAAGGAGCCAAAGGAGTTTTGGGCTTCCCTCAGGAGGGGCTTCCCTCCCTGTCAGGAGGAACTGGTGAGCATGAAAATTGCAAGTGCAAGCCAAAGTGTTTTCTGGTGCGTTTATATTCATATTTTCAGCTATAAGCAAAGCCTCATGAAGCTTGATTATCAGGTTTTTCATTAAAACCAAAAGGTCCTATTCTATCCCTCCAGAATACAGTTACTGACAAGCTATTTTAAGATTGTTTCATGGCCTTGGGATGGAACCAAATTATCCTTAAAGGTGCTGTTAAGTATTTTGACATTAAGTCTTCACTTATCTAACTGTGGGGTTGATTTCAGAATTCCTCTTTCTTCAACTTTTAATGGAAAAGTCTCTGCTGGCATGTGGTAGGGGAGATGTACAACAGTTATCACTAAAAGCACTTTGCTTAACACAAACAGCTTTTCTGAAAGCATGCAGAGGGAGCACTTGCTTATCCCACTGTAAGTACAGCAAGAATAAACAGTAGCTGAGCATGGGACCACCACAGTAAGAGGAGATGGTGAAATCAGTGAGTCGGTGCCATGACAGCACTTTTTTACTTTACCATCAATAAACTCCCATGGGAATGTTTATCACAAGCAAAGTTCATTTTTTTACTCCTGCTAAATGTAGCTCTTTGAATCTTCTCAGAGAAAAAAGACAAAATCTGTTTGCAGTCTCACAAATGTGGGACAGACCTTCTCCAGCAGTAGAATGATGTTCAGGTACTGCAGCTAATTTGGAGCAGGATGGTATATCCCCATACTATGGGCAGCAACACATAAAGGTACTGACACAGGCTTTGAAAGGACTGCTCACGTTAGTAATGTACCGTATCTGAACTAGCTAGCCCATGCAAGTAATTTTGCCTTCCATACTACCTATGTCAATGCAAGTTGGCAATCTGCCAAGTCAAGAGAGACTGCTTACCAAGCCATGTGGTGACAGGATGAGAGGCAATGGCTTCAAACTAGAGAAGGGCAGATTTAGCTCGGATCTTAGGAACAAGTTCTTTACTATGAGGGTGGTGGAACCCTGGAATGTATTGCCAAGCGAGGCAGTTGAGGCCCCTTCCCTGGAGATGCTCAAGATGAGGCTCGATGGGGCTCTGGGCATCCTGGTCTAGTTGAGGAGGTCCCTGCTGACTGCAGGGGGAATTGTACTAGATAATCTTTGGAGGTCCCTTCCAGCCTGGACCATTCTATGATTCTATGATTCTAAGTGCTTGCAGGGCAAGGCAGGATAACTGAAGAATGAGTAACATTTCCTACTCTTATTTCCTGTGACTTAGGAATATCCAGGTGTATATGAGACTAAATTGATTTTGATAAGTACAACTGAAATATTGTAAAACTAGTATTGCACACCACAAATCAAATGATTGTCTGTGATTTTTTTTTATTTTTTTTTTTTTGTAATTTACCTAGTGGAATAACCCCATTGACTCCTTTAAATTTAAATATGCTGAACTATTTGAGATGAGACGTGTTGGAAAGAAAAAACTATTCAAACTCTGAGCCTAAGATCTCCTTTGTCCATGTATAGACCCTTCCTAAGAATTAAAAGCTTCGTATTAAACAGGTTATCAGACAAGAAGCTTGCCATATAATGGCCGTGTCTATGTTCCATACAAAGGAGAGCTAGTAAAAGAAGTAAAATGAATACATAGGTAGGAGCCAGAAGAAGATTTGGCAGCACTTAGAAGACCTCTACATAAAGCAATTACACACATCAGTGGTCCGAGAGCAATTATTTATATCCTCTTTTGTATATTGTAGCTCACATTTTATTGACAACTGTTATTACCAATTCTCTTCAACAGAGGCCAAGAGACTGAGGTTGTCATCTCAGACTAGAGGTTGCATGCAAGAGTGAGACTTCAGAAATCTAAGTTTATAAACTATTGAAAACATGGCCAAGGTAAAAGAAAAATACTAGAGGTCTACAGGATTTGGGTAATTTTAGTTTCCATTAATGCTTCACTGCCTTCCCTATCTGCGAATCATACCAAAATAAACACGAGAGCTTCGTAAAACAGAATGAACTCCAAACTGCCCACAGTAATTTTTCTCTAGTCTGGAACAGATTGTAAGCACTAATTTAACAGTACCAGGGAAAATATATGGTTGGGTGAACTAGAAGTACATTCTCCTACGTTTTCTCATGCTGACTTTTAATGCAGCAGATTTCTGAATAATTCAGTGCACTTAAGGAAATTTCTTGTGGGGAATGACCATTTTATTTGGTTTTACTTTCCCTCTGATTTTATTTCTCCACCAGAACAGGGGCTTTGCAGGCTATCTAGTAGAGCATTTCAAATGGTCTCCTTTCGGTTACTGAGTTTTGAGTAGTTTCTGTAATGCTTTAAAATCCGTCTCCTTCCAGACACCAAGGTACAATATCCCAGCAGTTATTAAAAAGTTTAATGTTTTAAGAAATGTGAAATTACAGACTTTTTTTTGGTCTCTGGAGTAATTACTTCATTCCACCTAAGAATGCAGAACAGAAAGACAGCTGTGTTCTCTGCTCTGTCGTAAGTACCACACTGATGGACCACTTTCACCTTCATATCCTTAAAAAATTCCTCAGACAGTGATACTTGTCTCCTGCTATTCTTCCTAAATTTTCAGTGACATAATTTACTGTAGTGGCCTTAACACAGTATCTTTCAATAACTGGTAGCTTTCCCACAAAACTCTTTCCCTCCAAGTGTACTGTTTTTTTCAGTACGCTTGACCTACCAGTTCTCCACATTTTCTTACTGCTTCCTTGAAACTCATTGTGTTTATTCTGCAATGACTATGGTTTAAGCAGTATACATTTTGTCTCCCAGCAGTTTTCAAGCACTGTGAAAGACATTTGAATTAAAAATTATCTTTACAAATGAGAAAGAGTTGATCAAAAGAGGAAATGGATTTATTTTTTTTTTAAGGGGGAAAAAATGTCACTTGGAAGCAGAAAATCAGCTACAGAAACAGAAAAGGAGAATAGCCTGACAGTGGCCTGAGCTGCAGAAATGAATCTAAGACTTATTGCAGAGTGCAACAGAAATGTGAGTTGACAACATGATACTGCTGCAAAAAAAAGTATTTGTTACTCTGGGATATGTTAGAAGTAGCATCACATTCAAAATGCTACAACAATTGTATTCATTGTGGGCAAGTTGTTACCTGAATAGAGTATTTGTTACTGAGTTCTGTAACAAAAATGAAGGCTTAGGCAATGAAAGAAGGCGTACAGACCTACTGTGTTGTTACAGCACTGTCAAGATGGCAGAAATCAAATAAGAATGGGCATAAACAGGAGAAAAAACAGAACAACATGAAAAATTACCGTGTTTATAAACAAGGGCATGGACCACAGCAGTAAAAATCAAAGACTGTTGCCTGTGTCAAGCCCAGGACACCTTCTGTAATCCAACCATGGTCTACCTGTCAGCAGAAGGCCTACCCTCTAACAAAAGGAAGATGGGAAGAAGGTAACAGCATGTCATGTATGCTATTCCTTTTCCTTTCAGCCCAGTACGAATACAGACTATCGCCCTAGGGAACTTGGCACAAACTTGCCTAAAATTTATGAGGTTGGAAGTAAACAAAATTCAGATGCAGAAGAATCATGCCACACTGATTTTTTTGGCTGTTGAGCATAAAAGACCTGTCAAAAAAATATTTTATCATTGCTAAGCAAACGTGATGCCTGATACCCAATACCCAGTGACCCTTCGGAGAATCACAGAATGATTGAGCTTAGAAGGAACCTTCTTTACAGTGAGGGTGGTGAGGCACTGGCACAGGTTGCCCAGGGAGGTTGTGGATGCTCCCTCCCTGGAGATGTTCAAGGCCAGGTTGGATGAGGCCTTGAGTGACCTGTACTAGTGGGAGGTGTCCCTGCCCATGGCAGGGGGTTGGAACTAGATGATCCTTGAGGTCCCTTCCAACCTTACTGTTCTATGATTCTATGATTCTATTAGAAGGCACCTCTGGAGGTCATCTAGTCGAAACCTTCTGCTCAAGCAAAGCCACCTAGATCTCCCCAGGACTGTGTCCAAGTAGCTTTTGAATATCTTCCAAGATGATGACTCCACAGCCGCCTTGTCCTCTGTGTTGTATGCAAATTACTCTGGCCCAACCACTTGAACAGTAATATCTTGATTCTTCTAAGTATGTGAATGTGCAAGTAAATGAATTGAGACTGAGAAAAGGACTGTGACTGGATAAAGCTAATGTACTGAAGAGATTTTGGAAAATAAACATAAAATGAACAATGGTTTGGATTGGAAGGAATCTCATTCAGCCTCCCTGTAGTGAACAGGGACATCTTTAACTAGATCAGGTTACTCACAGCCCTGTCCAAACTGATCTTGAATGCTTCCATGAATGAAGCAATTAAGACATCTTCTGGCAACCTGTTTCAGTGTTTCACTACACTCATTGTAAAAACATTCTTCTCTATATCTAGTCTAAATCTACCCTCTATTTTAGTTAAAAAACATTGCTTCTTGTCCTGTCACAACAGTACCTGCTAAAAAGACTTCCTCCATCTTTCTTATAAGCTCCCTGTAACTACTAAAAGGTTGTAATGAGGTCTCCGTTCTCTTCCCCAGGGTGAAAAACATCAACTCTCTCAGCCTGTCCTCATAGGATGGGTGTTCCATCTCTAAATGTTTTTGTGGCCCTCTTCTGTACTTGCATCAGGAGGTCCATGCCATTTCTGTGCTAAGCACTCCAGAGCTGGACACAGTACTCCAGATGAGGCCTCATCAGAACTGAGTAGAGGGGCAGAATCACCTTCCTTGACCTGCAGACTACATTTCTTTTGATGCAGCCAAGGATACAGCTGACCTTCTGGGCTTCAATACAAGTCGTTGGCTCATGCCCAACTTTTCATTGACCACATAACATCACCTTCTTCTTCCACAGAATCTCACCCTAAGTTTTGCACACTAATGTCTCAGCAGACAGGAGACCACAAACAGCAATATGTGCTGGGAGGCTAAAACACCTGGATTTGTGCAGTCTGGATGAGAAAGGTTTCAGAGGTAGGAGTTTTCTATGTCAAATATGTTATTATTAAGTGGACAACCACCAGCGGTATTCATGGATGCTAGCAGAAAGACGAGAAGAAAATATCTTCAATTGCTGCAAAATTATTTTGGCTGCATATCGACAGAAGTGAAGCTCTGTCAAGAGCTTACCTGGGGACCTCACAGACCCAGCTGGAGGCTGTGGAGCACATGTCCGGCATATATTTGTCACCAATGTCTGGATACATTCAAACCGTCATACTACTGGGGGCTGGATTGGACAGCTATCAACGGCGTATTTCTGATACTAAGCATCAGATTTCCTGGCAAAAGCCCTGTGACTCAGAAACCCTGATGCCAGCCCAGATCCACGCCTGTTAGAGACTTGGTGCCTGTGCCAAAGTTTTGTCACTACTGGTCTAAACAATCTCTTTCGGTCTCTTCTTAACCTATGTTGTTATGGTTGCTATGAAACCCTTACTCATGGAAGTAATTTTTCCACTGCTTCTGTGGACTTCTGCTCTTGTTTCTCACTACCAGGAATGTTAAAACATTTTTACTTCTTCAACAAAATTGAAAACGGACACGTTTAAACTTAGGGAGGAAAAAAAAAATTTGGTTTAGCCTAACTTTTTCATTTCAAATGATTTTTTAAAACCTGTTTGCCAGCTGCAGGTTACACAACTGCAGTTCTGTGAGTGGATCTTTTATTCTGTCTGACAAAGAGGTGGCAGCATGGTGGTGCTGTTGCATTTTTCTCTTCATTTGATACTTGTTTTAATGTCTGTTTTTCTGAAGTTTTGCCACTTTACCAAAAGTACACACAGAAATATTTGCATCAAGTATAAAATTAGAAAATGAATAGCTGCGATTCTCAATTATTTTAATGGGAAATTTAGACACAGTATTCCCACTGCCTTTTCAGATGGCTCTGAAGTAATTTATGAAATGGAACATTCAGGTATTGAGGGCTGAATGAAACCTATAAAATCTTCACGTTCTGTAATCGCTGGTAGAAATCTTACAGTGAGAGCAGGACTGAAGAGGTAGACCCTCAACCTGTATTTTCAGTAAGGTCAACTTAAAACCTTCACATTTTGTGTGTAGCCTGTTCCTCTTTCATACACATTTCTTTGCAGCTTTTTGATTATATTTTCATTCATGAAATGTGAAAATGGGAAGTATGTAACCAAGGTAACAGTGATGTCCCTGTTATGTATCCAAGACTGTACAAATCTCATGCCACAGTCCTGAGCCAAGCTCTGCCTTGTTCTCTAACAATCACTGCTCTCCTCCCATCATTTACAAAGTAACTTCTTAGCAATGCGACCACATTTTGGGGAGGGCTCACAAGGCATGAGAGCAACTGGATATTACACAATATAGGTATATAAAAATGTCACTCCAACTGTTTGCTGGACACTGCTGGACACATTGAATCCACGCATTGTTTATAGCTGAGTCAGCTTAGGGTAAATGCTGCTGGCAAGAAGCAGGGTAATTCATTCTGTCCTTGTAAGCTCACCGAGTGTGAAACCTGACAAGATGTGACAGTAAGGCACACTGAGATGGTCAGAGGCAGACTGTGCCACAGAGCAGCACACCAGATTCCAAAATTTGGACACAAAACCCTACATCTCTTACAATGCATTGGTACCCCTTATTGGGTATCTTCCAGTTGTACTGGCTCAGCTGTGCCCTTTAACAGAGTAAGAAAAATGCTCCATGGTAGATGGTGCAGGTAATGCTCATGTGCTAATACTGGTGCTGGCATCACTGTGGTTCCAAGAGGTATTTCCTGCTCTGATTAACTCACTTAATGTTCTTACAGACCACTTCTCTTTTTGAACAATCGGTGTGAGGGGTGTCTTTGCTAAGCAGAGTTGTTCTGAAGCTTTTCAAATAAACTTCTCAATTCGTTTTTTCAGACAGGACTTGCATTTAAGACTCACTTTACTGATGGGCCCTGCTGTGACCCTAACACACAGCTGCCTGACAGCAGATAGCCATATTGGCAAGTGATAAGCTTATCTGACAAATGGCTTTTGGTTCAAATTCTTGTTTGTATGCTTTAGACATTCTGGGTCCTGTGGGCCATTTGGGTATCGTCAATACACAAGAGAATGAAAATAGATTGTTTATAGTTTATTTATGGCTTTGTGCAGAATAATGATATTTTTTAAAGGTTATCTTATCTTCTCCCCTCCCTATCTTCTCCTTTCTCTAAGCACAACTACCCGATTTCTTAGATCCATTATTTCCAATCTTATGTACATTTTTTCCCATTATTCAAGATCAGTCCAGTTCCTCTCTGGACACTCCTCCTTTCAGTTTTAGGAAGCCTCTGCTTTTCCCCTGGAACTGACACATGCTGAACACTCAAATCCCTTTTTATAATTACTTCTCCACCCTCAGCATTTCTGCATAATCACAATTCTTCATTGCCTCTGTTGCAGAATTCTCCTGGTTTGTATCTGAAGACAAAGAGGGTGATGAGGACAACCTCTTACCTGTGAAAGAGTCAAATGAGTTGAATACATTACTAGTGCACTAGAGATGGGCTGTTTAATTCAGTCCTTGAGCCTTTCTCCTCCAGCTTCTGCTACCTTCTCCAAAGAACTCTGCCAATGCTTAATAAGTTGGGTTTTTTAACAGATGTGGGCTTCACATTTTCAAAAGTATTTAGCAATGGTGAATTCTTCAATGCTTGGGTGCATAATTTAACATACTTTAAGAAGATCCAACGTTTTCACTCCTGACTCAGTTTTCAAAAGATGAATATGTGGGTGAAACCAGAGAAATCTTTGCAAACACTCCACTTTGGATCCTGTTAAGAAAAAAATGCCTATTAGTTTTAAGATAGCATTTGATCAGCTTATTATACGATGACTTACATGAATTCTGTGATATGGACAACTGCAAAAAAGGGGAAGAAAATGCACAGTGATCAATGTAACGTTTTCCCAACTTTCCCCTTTCAACCATTCAAAATGCTATTAATGAAGTATGTAAATGTACCTGCTTGCTGAGCGCCACTCTGATAATAGTACCTGCCTCTCTGCCCAGAGATCAGTAAGTGCCTTCTCCCTGGTCCGACGGCTGGAGCCAGCTGCACGTTAGAGGTGATAACGCTGTAAGGACTAAGGAAATACATTGCTGCCTGCCTCGAATCCCACCTAGGGCTCACCTTTCTGAGGTCTCAGGCAGGAGGTGTGTAAGGCCGAGAGCAGCAGGACGGTGGTGGGCTACAACCGAGCAAGCAACATGCCAGTGCAAGGGCGGCCCCGCTGCCGGGAAGGTGCTAGCTGCTGCCGCCCCGCCCGCATCCCGCCGCCTCCGCCCCGTCTCCCGCTGCCGCTCCACCGCCGCTCCGCCTCCAGGGCAGGGAGAGCTCGGGGCAGGCTCGGCTCCCCGGCGGCGGCGGGAGAGCGGGCGCCGGGGGCTGCAACTTCGGGAGGATGAATATGGAGAACGAAGATGTGCTACTGGATCTGGAGGGGGAGGAGGAGGAGGAAGATGATGATGATGGGGAGACAGGTGAGTAGGGGACTGGCGCGGGCAGGCTCCCATCGGGACAGCGGGGGCAGCATCGCAAGGGTGCGGGGCCACGGAGGCTGCATCCTCGGACGTTCCCCGCGGATCTGGTGTCGCGGGAGGACCGCTGCTGGCTGCGACCGAGCCGGAGGCTGGCAGGCAGGGAACTCACAGCACAGCTCACCTTCACGGCCACAACTTCGGATGGTTTTCCTGTGGAAAATACGTTAACTCTGGGCTGAAGGTGTGTGGAAGCCAGATGGGGCTTCCTCGTATAGCGATGTGGCTGTGCTCCTGCCTTCATTCACAGCATCGGCATAGGCTGGTTTTCAGCGAAGCAGCTTTTTAAAACTTCACCTGTTCCTTACCCTCTCATGGGCGGGAACCGCGTGGATGGCACAGAGGCCAGCACTTCGGAGCGAGTGCGATGCTGGAGACCTTTGGCGTCGCAGGGATCTCTCAGCATGGGCATAGCCCCGGCCAGGGTGCCTCGGGGAACGCGAGCAATGCCACCGCCTTCTCCCAGCGCCGTGCATGCGGCATCCCCCGGGCCGGCCCGTGGAGCCAGCATCAGCTTCGACGGACAGCAGCTAAGACCGCCTCCTGCTGCCAACCTTGCGTTCCTTGATCTGACAGCCAAGGAAAGGAGGGGAAGATGACATATATCCCCAAAAAAACTGTAAGAGAGGGAATTGGCAAAGCGTGGAAAGGTAGTAATTTTGCTGGGAAGAAAATGCAGACTGTGTCCACCAGAAAGGCAGACAGTAAAATGATCAAAGAGTTTTAAATGCAAAGACAGTGTATGCCAGTCTTGTCCCAACAATCTCCCAGGACAATGACACTTGTGTTTAGTGTGGGAATGAATTCTACTAAAGTATTTTCAGAAAACAGTCCAAAAAAGGACTGGTTCTCAGCTGGCACTGGCTAACAGGGTCTATTCATTTCACTGAAGTGACACATATTTACTTCAGTTAAGTAGCTGATTTCAGCCTTAATAGCCCAGATAGTCTGAAGTCTTCTATTTCCACTTGTTAAAATGGATCTAACAAACAAGGAATGCAGTTGTATGTCAATTAGACAAGCAAGTAGAAGGTAGATTTCTATAAACAAATTCTAAAAAATAAAAGGGTTTCCTTTTCATTATTGTTCAAAAGGTTTTGAATGTTTTCACTGAGAAGCACAGAGTTCTGATGATTTTTTAATATTGGGACAGAATTTCAATGTTACTACAGAGTTCTAGAGGTGTATAAAATCTCTGATAGTCATCTTGCATCTAAATGCTAATCCTTAATAATGGCTAATACAGTTTGCTGCATTTATTCAGTTAGCTCACTCCAAAAGTGTATAAAGTTTGAGCCTCACCCAGTGTCTGTGGAAATCAGGGAATGTCTTTCCTCCAGCATTGCTGGCCTTTGTTTCAGATGTTGTGGGAGTGTCCCTTGCTTTACAATAGTAGTCCAAAGACAAATTCAGTTTTCCATATGAAGTGAGGCTTAGGAATTTTTTGACTCCACTCCTTGAATTAAAGGGTTGATCAGTACTGCAACACATGCCTTTTTCTTTTCCATTCTTCACCCCAGAGAACTAAATTGTTTCCTACTTGTAGGAGGGGGGACTTCAGCTTCCAAAGGCAGCAAATTATGAGCTATGTGTTCAGCTTACAGGATACAGCACATTGGAAAAAAACACATGTGGCAAAATTGACTAAAAATTGAACAGTGATGATTTTGTGAATTGTTATGCAAATCCTGTTACACAGTGCTTAGCTCTCTCATATTTGCTGTTCTGCCTTGCAAAATGTATGTATAACAGTCTTGAGGTGTGATATTAGATATCATTATAGAAGGGCTATTTTACCATTCTGAGAAACTTGTGTATTATCCATTTAACTCCAGTTTTATTGTACCAGTCACATCTACATTTTTCCCAGGAAAACCATCCCTGCTTCAGCAAGTAAGCAAGACTTCTGAATTATTTCCAGTTCTATTCAAGATCAATCCTAAGTGTTTATAGCTCATCAGGAATGCATTATTATGACATATTGAAGTTTGTAGTCATGGCATGTAAAAGGAGCACTCTGGCTCCTCTTGGCATACAGCTGGTTTTGGTTATCCATGGTGATGACTAACCAACCACTCGCATCAGAAGCAAACTTAGGCAGGAACCCAAAGAAACAGATGGAATTGTGAGTCCTAATCCACAGGAAGGAACCACAACCTTGCTGCTGGCCATAGATAGCTTTGAAACTGATTGTTTTGGTCAGACCTGTGCTTAAGGAAAAAAGTCTTGTCCTAAGGTTAGCCTTTTTTGACAAGTTGAGCTCTTTGATTTCTAGGGCTTAAACAAGATGGGCAACTTTTTTCTGTTGTAATCAGACTCTTTTCAAGAGTATTGTTACATTAGCAGCACCAATTTGCTTCTGAGCTATCTTGTTATCAGGCAGAAATGGTGGGTAGGACCCTGAGCTACAGTTGCCACAGCATTTAAGGTTCTCCAAACCCATTATTTTCTCCCTAGAAATTGCCAGACACCTCCATGGATTGTAAAGTTTTTCTTTCCCTGGTACCAAACTTGATACCATATCTAAATTAGTTTGCTTGGTTTTTGGGATTTACAGAATAATCGAGTGTGCTTTCCAGAAAAAATAACTGCTGCAAACAATATCCAGAGGCATCCTCTCTGACTAACTGTTCTGCATGAAACACAGAATCACAGAACTGTAGAGGCACAGAACTGTAGAGACTGGGAAGGATCTCCAGAGACTGTTGAGGTGAAACCTTCTATGTTCCAGCTTGTAGCCATTGCTCCTTGTCTTATTACTGCAAATCACCAAAAAGAGATTAGCCCCATCCACTTGACATCCACTCCTCAGATATTTGTACACATCGATAAGATCTCCTATCACTCTTCTCTTCTCCAGGCTAAATAGCCCCAGGTTTCTCAGTCTCTCTTTGTAGGGGAAATGTTCAGGTCCTCTAATCATCCTTGTTTTCTCTTCACCAGGATACATTAACATCTTGCTCACCCTTTGCCATCTCAGTTTTACTCAAATATTTTTCCTAGTTGTTCTTTGAGCCTTGAGTGTACAAGATCTTCTCATCATTTGACACTGCTGTGGTAATCTTCAAACCGTGCTTTATAGATGACCAAAACCTGGATGCTCATAGGTTAACATTTTTCTGGTCACGCAGTGTAGATACTGTGCTGATAGAGACTCTTCTTTCTGAGAAAGTTTTCATGCTCCTGTTCAGAATGCATTTTTATCAACTACAATAAAACTGTAAACCCTAATTACAGGGTTATTCAAGCAACATTATTTGTAGAGCCGCAACCTAAAATAACCAGTTTTGTGCAGTCCACTGTAAACCAGGAATGCTATCCTAAGGGCTGATGTTGTAATCCAAATGGTGAAGACCAGACATAGCTATTCTCCACCTCTTTACTTTTACTCACTGATTTGTTCTTTGCTTGTCTCCTTATGGCATATACTGAATTTTATCATATTGCCTGCATAGAGCTTTTAGTTTTTTCCTACTCAGTACCTTCATTAACTTGTTACTCCAAGTAACCTCATTAACAGTTACTCTTACCTTCATGATGCTGTGAAATGGTAAATTCTCTACATAAGTCTTCTAAAGGCAATGGAAAGTCTGAACAGTTAAGTTATTTATTTCACTGGAAGACATGGCTCTGTGCTGCAATTTATTAACAGTAGTCCTCGTGTGGTGGGAAATTCAAAACTGGTCTACTTGGCAGATCTTTAGAAGATCTAATTTTGTTTGTGAAAGGACAATATCTTGCTTTTCAGTCTGTCTACACTAATGAGTAAGACTGCCCCAGTCCACTCCTTATGATACCTGATTTTCTTCCCATTTTCTTACCTGTATGGTAATCAACCCAAAATATTTTTTGACACATTTCAGTCATTCACTGTCCTGAAGAAACCTATGCGATGGATGGATAGATCTGATGAGCTGGAACCAAGAATTTCTGCTCCCTGATTCTGTGCCTAGTTTGCAACACTGTTCTTGTAGATCTGCATGTGACAAGGACAAGAAAAGAGTAAGCAGGAATGAGGACATATGTCTCATTTATTCTCATTTGATCTTGAGGCAGTGAGAGCCTCTTCATGATTGAAAAGGGACAGTTTCAGAAAACACTAACCTGTAATGCTGGTCAAAATTTAAACTATCTGTCACACCATCAAGTCTTCCTCCTAGGTCTGCTACCCTGGTGGTATACCTACCTTTCAACCTCTCTTCATACTTCAGTAACTATATCTTCTGACTTTATGCCCACTTCACTTTCACTGAGTCCAAGTCATGCAGGAGTGAAAACCTTGTCACAAGTATGGTTGCATTTGAACTGTACACTGATAGTACTACTTACTTTTAAATTCTGATTTAATGACTTTTCTCCAAGACTACTGAAAAACAAAGAGTTACGCTCTAATGTAATTACTAGTTTGCAGCTATTCGTAATTCACAAACTCTGGAGGAGATCNTTTGCAGCTATTTGTAATTCACAAACTCTGGAGGAGATCAGTGTGTTTCAAGAAGCAGGCAGCAATTTAGGAAATGGATAAACTTCACAAATTTATGAGATTTTCCAATTTAAACTTTTTCTATATATGAGAGATCTCTCACATACTTTGAAAGTATTCTTTGTTCCTGCATTTTGGATTTAGCTGTACTGAATGTATGAGTGCCATTTACATATAAGGCAACAACCATAAGAGGACTTGTTATCTGTCATTGCACCAACTTGTACCTTTGCATAACCTTAACAGTAACAGTTCCATTTC
>VWYK01028012.1:0-15892 GCA_013399775.1 Semnornis frantzii | reverse complement strand
TTCAGTCCTTAACTTCTATCTGGGTGATTTTACACGGGGAGGGGGCGGAGGGCAGGGAGCTCCCAAACCATCACATTTTCCCAATCCCCTTTTGGGGAGGGATCATTGGGTGATAAAGCCACTGCTAGAGCTTAGCTCCAGATATGGGTTGAAGAAGGACCTCGAGGAGATGCCATGAATGCACGAATTTATGGCACATTGAAAACTTAAAACTGTAGGAATAGTATGAAAATAAACTGTGCATCAACATAGAAAGCTGGAAGCTAATTGCATGGCTCATTGGTTAAGACTTCATAGCTAAACCAATAAAAATCTCTGTATAAGTATAGAAATACAGAGATGTATATGCATAAAAAACTGCCACAAGGATTACAGGCATTATTACTGAATTTATATGTACAGGAAATAATTTATATGTTAGAAAATTAAGAAGGAGAAACAAAGTAGCCTTTTGTTAGTCAGGAGTTCTATTAATGCAATATCTTTTAAGAGTTTTTAACTGTTTCATCTTCTGACACCTGGTGTAATGCTTAATTCGTCTCCTTGAGCTTTCCCCTGCAGCCTCAAGCAGCAGGAACCGATGGCACTGCAGTGAGGATTTATTTCCTTTTCCTGATCTTAAAAAGGCAGTCTGTGATGACGAGCTGTACGAAGCAGGCCATCTGAGGGTGCTGTTTGACAACACAAGGAAGATGATGGAATGATAACGTGGGATGAGAAGGCGATTCCTGCAGAAGCTGGGCTGAACATCCCTCCTCCTCTTTTCTACTGGCGCCTCACCGGGCGGTCAGTTTAGGCGTCTACACTTCTCGTTTATTTTGGGAAAGGTGGGTTTTGTTGTTTTGTTTTCTTCGTGTGTTTAGGAAGGCACGATGCCTGAAATGTTTCCCATGTTTCTGAGAACTGCCTCAGTCTTGGTCTCCAGTGTAGGGTATGCAGGGTGCCTGTGGAGGAGCTGGACTTTGTGTTCGTGACAGCCTCTGTGCCCCTGCATGTTGTGCTGTGCATTTCCAGGCAACACTGGGCTATTGTTACATACAGCTTGTACAGCAAATCCAGCTCTTCCAGCTAACATTGGATGCCCTCTGACTGCATATTACACAGCAGATATCATAATCACCAGAGTTGGAAAGGACCTCTAAAGATTATCTCGTCTAATCCTCACTGCAGTGAGCAGGGACATCCTCAGGGTCAGGTCACCCCTTTAGAGTCCCACTGAGCATCACCTCGAGTATCTCCAGAGACAGGGCCTCAGCTGTTCCCCTGGGCAGCCTCTTCCAGTGCTCAACCACCTTCTTTGTAAAGAACTTTTTTCCTAACTTCCAATCTAAATCTACTCTTCTTCGATTTCAAATATGCACACTTACATTTAACACAGACCACAAGCAACAGATGTTTGGGCCTCTGGCAGGGAGTGAATGGTGACAGTCATATGTGTCTTTGCTGGCAAACTTTGGGCAGAAAAATGGAAAGATTGGTGATCATTTGCTTCACAGCTTCTTGTCATGTATGTGCTTTAAACTGCATTTTTTTTTTCAGTATTGACTCCTCTACATATATGCATGTGCTGGTTTGAGCTAATTGGAATATTTTAATAGAGAAAAATTGTACTATAGGCTGTGAAGGAAAGCAATGGTGATGTCTCCTTCACTCATAGGCTTGCCGAGATGTTTAGGTATAAGAAAACCAAAACAAAGAAGATAAGAGTCTCTCGAGCTGGCAGTCTGGGTCACAAGGCACCTTGGGTCTTGGGCTAGCAGCTCCTCGGGCACAGCTTCTTTGGCTAGCAGCTCTGGCTTCTCCTCTCTGTTGAATAACTCCACTAACCGCATTCCTTCTAATCCCCCCCTTCGACCGATTCTCCAAAACCTTGGGGTAAGGTGTAGGGGTGGGGAGAAGGTGGAAGGGTGGTTGGGAGCCCCTCCTGGGGTCTCTGATTTCTGGGAGGGGAGTTGTGTGTCTGTATTACCTTAATCTTGTATATTTCTGTAAATATTCCTGTACGTACTGTATATATTTGCTTGTATATTGTGCTGAGCTGTAAATAGAGCTTCATCTCTTAACTTCCAGCCTGGCTGAGAGTCTAGTCTGGGTCATTTTACAAAGTGTGGGGGGCAGGAAACTCCCAAACCATCACAATACAGCAGCAGTGAAATTTGGTCCACCAAATCTCAGCTGCTGATAATGCCACACAAGGCATGTAAAGGCACTGCAATGTTTAACTGCAGATAAAAGTTGGAGTTAAGATGTATCAGACTTGTTCATGCCAGACTCCAGCTCTTGCTTCCTTTAAAAATTTTTTAAACAGTATTCTGGCCACCCTTCCCCCATGAAGATTTCTGATATGAATTAACTGAATTCCTCAGATTCTGAAGTCCTGACTTACAAGCATTTCAGAGACTGGGAGTCCTGCCATGCCATACTACTCTCCTAAGGGTGTAGACAGGCATGCTCTGTTCTTAGAGCTTTGAATACTCAAGGGCCAGCACTTCTGGAGAGTTTGGGGTTTGCTTTGTTTGGCTAGAGAGACAAACTTTGGTCAGCTCCAGCTTTTTGTCAGCATTCTATGGGATTTGTGTCTGGTGGTGTTTTGAGTGGAAAAGTAAATTATTAATTTACTATAGACTAGTTAGAAAACAAGAAGCAGGCAAAATAGCTCACCTGATATGCATTTGGAATTCAACCAGAGCATGTGTGTGCTATGTATATATGTGGTTAGTGGAGTGTGTGGTTTGTTTTTTTTAGGGGGGTCAGGATTGATGTAATCTAAGCATAATTAGGGATAGCTTCCTTTAAAAGCAGTGGAAGTTAGAAATGCTTAATACAGGTTTGTTAGTATCTGGAATCATTAGAACAGTGTGGTGTGATGTTAATGGCAGTGAGGGAGCACTCTGAGGGTACAAACAGACAAATATTTAACCAGTGTTATGTGGCTTTCATTCCAACCACTTGCTGTGGCCAGCTGTCAAGTTATATTGCCTTCCCATTTCTTTTTTTCTTTTTTCTTCCCAGTTGAGCAAGTTCACCTGAATTACTTGTGGGACTTTTTTCATTTTGCTTCTATGTTGGTGAAGTCCCAGAATTCTGCTTCCGTATTTTGAAACCCTTAAGTTACAGCCCAAATGTATTATTAGGCACTTTATTTTGTACCTGTATTGTTCTTTAATAGCCTTCTCTTTTTCCTTTTTTTTTTTTTTTTCTCCAGATGTTATATTCTTTTGTTATTTGTTCCTGCCAAGATATTTCTGGTAAGGTAGCCTTCTTCAACCCCCAGCACCTTTGGTACCTGCTTCGCTCTGAATCTATCTTTCCTGAACATGTTGGCCAGGCTCTCAGTGCATGTTACAACTGCAGAAAAAAGCAATGCATTAATGTATCACCTTCTTCCATTAAAGTTTGATATGTACCATGAGACTGATACATCTCCTTCTTTCTCTTTCCTCTTGCTTAGAGAAATTTACTTTGGCCCCCAAGATCATCACGTTCCATGATGTGCTATGCAATTCCATCCTGTTTCTTCTGTTGCAGTCCTCAAGGTCATGAAAGAATCCCAGCTTCTGTATCAGTAGTACCTCCCTGTTTTGTGTTATCAGCAGATTTCATTAACTTGTTTATTTCTAAATTATTTTCTTTTTGTGCCAAGGTGACGATTGAGAAAATGAAATAAGATTGTTCCCAGAGTGACTCTAGGAAACTCCATTAATGATTCCCTTTTGTCCTGTCAGAAGACTCTTCTTCAATCAGTTCTTTGTGCCTTACAATTCATATACTAGTCTTGATTTTCATTTTAATTAATGTTATACAAAAGATATTCAGAAGACCAGCCACTTTAGGGCTAGTGTCTGTTTCTGTAAAGAACAGGCAGTGATTTTATACAAATCAATAAAGCAAACTTTTAAAAACCAAAGACATCTAGAATAATTTATCCAAAAGTGCATATTTTTATCCTGCTTCATTATCCCTCTTTATGTTGGATTGCATTTTCAAGTGTGTCATAAAATCCTGATCACTGTTCAGCTCAGACATACATGTGTTGGCAGCTGTCTTGTTCACCCATTCTTTCTTAAACTGGTATTAAGAGGTCTGTATCACACTTTTATTAAAATACTAGTTTAATTAAGACCCAAATATTTGGTGCCTCATTCAAAATCTGAACAAACTGAACTGATTTTTTTTCTCCCCTAATAATTATAAAGTGGTACCTCAGAAATGTACAAGAGAGGGGAAATACAAGCACAATGAAGTAGCTGTAAATCTTATTGTGGGTGGCATTCAGAAATTCTATAAGCATCACTTAGCCAACTTTCAGCTCTGGGGCATGCTGTTGCCTTACTGTGGAGCCCTATATGGTAGCCTTATTGCCTGATATGACTCAGTAGCCAGCAGCACTTCAGAACAAACTATGATGATGCACATCCATAAAATACATTTAAGCATTGACATGATTTTTTTTTTTTAAGATTCAGAATCAGGTGTGAACTGCAGGTGATCTGAAGAGGAGAGGATTAGAAAAAACTGCTAGAAATCTAGTAGGGGATTTGAGCTAAAAATGTGTAGAGAATCTGTGGAGAAAGACCTTGGAGTCCTCATGGACAGCAAGTTCTCCATGGGCCAGCAAAATACCCTTGTGGCCAGGAGAGCCAATGGCATTCTGGGGTGCATCAGGAAGAATGTATCCAGCAAGTCTAGGGAGGTTCTTCTCCCCCTCTACTCTGCCCTGGTGAGACCACACCTCAAACACTGTGTCCAGTTTTGGCCTCCTCAGTTCATCAGACACAGGAACCTGCTGAAGAGAGTCCAGCAGAGAGCCACAAGGATGACTGCGGGACTTGAGCATCTCCTCTATGTAGAGAGACTGAGAGACCTGGGGCTGTTTAGTCTGGAGAAGACTGAGAGGAGACCTCATCAATGTCTATAAATATCTGAGGGATGGGGCCAATTTCTTTCTGGTGGCCAGCAGCAATAAGATCAGAAGCAACAGTTACAAACTTGAACGTAGGAGGTTTCACCTCAACATGAGGAGAAACTTCTTTACAGCGAGGGCAACAGAGCACTGGAACAGGCTGCCCAGAGAGGTTGTGGAGTCTCCTTCTCTGGAGACTTAAAAAAAAACACTTTGATGCATTCCTGTGCAAATTACCCTAGGGGATCCTGCCTTGGCAGGGAGGTTGGACTTGATGATCTCTGGAGGTCCCTTCCAACCTCTAAAGTTCTGTGATTTAACAAAGAGCCTGACAGAACCTTACTTGCTGCTGTTATTTGCTTTAGCTCATCACAAAGATCATGCACATCAAGCACAGTCATATCTCAGGCAGACAAAACACTTAGTGATTCATGTAGAAGTCAGAGCACTGTATATCTCAGGGCATTGGTCCAGACTCATTGCAGAGGCAAAAACATCACCTAATGAATTGGCTGTGTGATGTTTTTGCTGTCCTGTCCCACAGGCACAGACTTGGTGTAACTCAATCTTGTTGTACTTGCAGGATTTGATACGATATCATACCACTACAGCACGCTGGGGTGTTTTGTGGGGTAGAAAGAATTGTGCATTTGAAGATAAAACAGTTGTGATTAAGTGAAAGTTGCAGCCGTTGGTGGCTCAGAGCTGATTTGGTGGCTGCAGGACTGAGAGACAGGATTACATGAAGTGCAGAGCTAAGAAAGGTCAGCCCAGGTGAGAAGGGGAATCCATTGCCAGGGTTTATTGCTGAAACTCCTCAGTCTTCAGTGCTACAGCTGGAGATGTAAAGTGAGAAATACAGCACAAACTCTTTTTCTACCAGATGTGAAAAGCAAAACTTAATCTGAAGCACTTATTTTTGGCATTTGCCATTGGGCTTTAGACTGGTGCCTACCTTTGTGCTAAAGCACTGATTCTCTGGGTGGGGAGACTTCAAAGTGCAAATTCCCAGAATAGCATTGCCTTACATGGTGGGAAATGAGCTGCACTGAAGGTTTGGTAAATCTGAAGGTTTTGTTCAGCCACTTAGTCATAGCTGCCCCCTCAAGTGAGAAAGAACAAAAGGAATATTTTTTTTTTTTTTTGAGAAGGTGGGACTAGAGCAAAATATAAGGCTCTGAAACTGCATGGGTCCTTTGTGTTTTATAAAAGAAACAGAGGTAAAAGGTTTCCCATTGCGGTGTATTATCAAATTACTAGGGCAAATAAATTGTACATAATGATCTTAACTTGATGTAATCAGCAAAGCTCCATTGACTTTAATGGAAAAAAAAAAAACATTGACTTTAATGGAAAAAAAAATATTGATTTGCACTCTCGGATGAGGTGAGTGGAAGAAGGTACACTCCTGCCTGTCCTGTTCATATGGGTAATCTCTCTGAAATAATTCTCAAAAATAAAGATTATTAAGGGTTTGTGCTTCTGTCGTAGCTCCATTCTTCAGGGCCTTATACTTCCAGTGCCAGAGCCACCTTTATCAGCTCTAGTGCACACAGAGTGCAAGGAACCTGCTCCAGAGAAGGGTCTGAATTTATTCCCCTTTTTCACCATGGCTCTGATAAGGTACTTGTGCTACAGCCTCCTGCTCCGCATTGCTTTGTGAACTTGTACGGTGGCAATGAACTAAGAGAGGCTTAGAAATTTGGCATCGATGAGCAAGACTGCCTTTTGTATGGAGTTAAACACTACCCTGGTAGAAGGGTTTTTGATGCCAATGTTATTCCATATATTGGCAGGATTTGGCTCTACATGTCACAATTACTATGCTAATTGTGGACAGATCTGAACACAGCAGTTATGATAACACCACTGACCTTCCCAAACCCAAACTAATGTTCCAGATCTGGGTTTGTACCTTGGGAAGGAGAGAGCTTGAACCCAGTGGGAAGACTGGAAGCATTTCCCAGGCTGGTTCACTTTGCTCAGTTCCCCCTTGCAGAGCCACCCATATGGCCTGCATTCCTTTTGGCCACCTGTAAAATGCTCAGTGAAGCAGGTTCAGCTGCTCACCAAATCTACCCACTCAGATCCAAAAAAAGGCACAGATGTGGAGAAAACAAAGGCAAAGCACCACTGCTCTCCTTTCTTCCCTCCACCATACGCTGACCAGCTGGGACAAAGAATATCTGTAGCAGTGCTCGTCCCTTCCCTGAAGACCTGATCTCGGACCTGCTCATGAACATTGCATTCATCTCTCCTTCAGACTACCTGCAGTACAGGTCAGTGTCTCAAATGCTGAATGTTTCAGTTTGCCACATTACAGCACAAGGCTTGCTGGTGCTCAAATGCAGAACTACAGTTCTCATTTCTGCCTAGAGAGCTATAACCTCTCATAGTATCATATCTTTGCCTTGACTGTGGGACTACTGCAATTCAATAAAGGGCTAATGGGGATGCATATTCTATTCCATTAGCATTCATTCCAGGTTACAGCCTGGATAGAGGCTAATGTACAAGTCCTTTTGTTATCTGTTACCCTGCATGCTTTGTGCAGATCTCTGTTGTGCTGCAAGCTACCCCAACTGAATTCTTGTGCTGAGACAGGCTCTGTGCATTTCCTTGATAGCATGTTCTGTCCATCAGTGAAAACCACCACACTAAACCACCATGACTTTTTCCCGGTGCCCCTACTGGGTTTTCACTGTAAAGTGCTTTGCTGTAATGTAGATATGGGCTCATCTTTGCTGAAGTGCAGGTTGCAATAATCCATTAGCAATGCCACAAGAGGTTTCCTGGTTGGTTTAAGCCAGTCTAAAATGGCATGGCTGCTGAAAAGCAGGATGCTACCCTTCATATTGTCCCTATATTCCTATCATCCTGACTCAAGTGAGCCAGCTAGGAACTGATCCTTCAAGAAAAGTGGGTAACTTGGGTCAGCTCTCTCACCTGTCTGATGCTGTGGCTGCACTGAGGCAATGCTGGAGCAGCAAAGGGCACAGGGGGAAGTTTAACTTCACCTTCAACAGCAGCACAGCCTTTGATGGGATTAATCCAAACTGCACTCTGTGGTTGTTTCATGTTCAGCATCTCCAGATCTGGAAAGATGGTGTGATAAACCAGACAGAACTGGCCTGTCTGGAAGCATGGGCTGCAGCTCCAGAGCAGGCAGTCACAGCCTGGGAATCAGTTATTCAGTGTAGCTGTTAGGATGGCTCTGCACATCCTGGCAGTTTTGCAGTGAGCACGATTAGTCGAGTCAGGCTGTCTCAGGAGATGTTAACTCAAAAGCAGACAGCTGGAAGCAAAATTGCAGTGAAGCTTAAGAGTGAGTGCTTTGTGTGGCCGCATCTTAGCCCATGCCTCTTATTGCAGCTGGCTAGCCAAGTTACCCAAGGCAATTTACAATAAGCAAGCATCTGCATCTCTGTAGCTGGCAAGCCAGGCAAAGAGAATCAAGAGGGTGATAGACTTGGTCTGTGTGGCCTGATTCTACTTTTTGTTTCCTGACTACCACTCAGGTCAGTTATAAAGCCTCTGGTTCTGGAGACACTATACAGAAAGGAACACATCTGGATGCAGCATAAAATCATAGTTTGTGGGATTTTTCTGTTTTTTTAAGGCTGAACCACTGGGCAAGAAGGCATTTGAGACTGTGTAGGAAACATAGCATGTGTCTTAGGGTAGCTGCTCCCTTACAGCTCTGCTGTAATATGAGAGTCACAAGAGATTCACCTGGAGATGAAAGCAGCTTTGGTTTTGAGTAAGACATCGTCATGTTTGGAGAGCTGCCCTGGGCCATTACATAATGCCGTGGCTGACTGTCGTTTCTACACTGGTTGAAACATGCATCAGAGATAACATGGGTGGTGGTCTTTTTTTCTTGGCTTATTTTTTCTCAGTTTGAATGAGGCCTCTTTGGTCAGAAAGTCTTCACAATGCTGGTCAGGTAAAGCTCACCTGGTATGCATAGAAAGATAAATGACATCTGGTTGATACTCGGCGAGCTTGTGAATACTGCATCAAGCAGAACAGCCTAGTGGCCATCAGATTCTCTCATGCTGCAAGTGATACTCTAATGCTACTGATATTCATAGGACATACTAGAAGACATGCAAGGTTTTCAGGGGAGAGAGCTCAGTCAAGTGTGTCTACCTGCCAGACATGAAGGAGGGTAATGATAAAATTCAAATGATGAAGAAGCCAGTGAGAAGTACGTTAGAACACAGGACAGAATGTAAGACTGGGAAGTAGGAAGAGATAAAATGGAATAAACTGGGACTGATTACAGAGAGGCCCTGAGGGATTGGGAGTGAGTGGAGAGGTGTCATTTTGCAAAGAGCTGGACAGAACACAGAGTTGCCCTTCCTAACATCAGATTGGATGTTAGGAAGAAGTTCTTCACCACGAGGGTTGTGAGGCACTGCAACAGGCTGCCCAGTGAGATGGCGGAAGCCCTATCCGTGGAGGTCTTTAAGGCCAGGCTGGATGAGGCTCTGAGAAACCTGATCTAATGTGAGGTGTCCTTGCCCATGGCACAGGGGTTAGAACCTTGATCCTTGAGGTCCCTCCAGCCCTGACAATTCTATGATTCCTTAGGCAAGACCAAAAGAAATGGGGGCACAGAATGGGTTGGTCTAACCAAAAGAAAAGAAGAAATGTCTCGAAAGAAGAATGAAGTTAGGAAGGAAAAATGCTAAATGTTTTTTAAAAAGGAGGGGAGGGGATAATTTGAAAGCAAATGAAGCAGTATCAGGAGAAAGGGAAATAACAGAGAGCAAAAGACAAAGAATAATGACAAATAGTACCAAACAATAGGTATCTACTGAATTTGGCAGAAAGTGCCATTCAGTCTGTTCTGGCAAAATAAGCAGCATTGTTCAGTCCTTCCTGATACCCATTATTGTACCAGTGACAAGACATGACAAGAGCTGCTTTGTCTGCCCTGCCTGGTGCTGCCCTGCTGGGGCAGAGCTGGCCTTTGAGGAATGACATGTATGAGGTCAGTGTTAGCAAATCTGCTTTTTATCCCCCTTGGTCACACTTTTATCAACAAGGCCTTACTTATACAGAGGGTTTTTTTCTGAATCTGTTTTACTATCCCCTATCCCTGACAAGAATCATCAGTGCCAGTCTTGATGAAAGCACTGCTCTAAGTGGCCTGGTTTTTCTACCTCAGGCTCATCAACATCTGATGTGAAAAGAGTAGTGACAGTGGTTCAGAGATGTTTCCCATAATGCTCCTACCATTGCAGTTACTGGTTGACAAAGTTAAGACTTTACTATGAGGCTGATACCTCAAAGCATTCTTATTGTCCTCTACAACCAGGGATTAAACCAGGCAGCTCTAAAATTAAAAATCTGAGAAGTAAGGTGGAAAAAGGTTTCACCCTCCAGGTCAAAAAAAAAAAAGAAAAAAAAGAAAAAAAAGGGTTTCTGTTTCTGTAATAATAATGAATTCTGTTACAATAATTTGAAGAATTTTTGTGCCAGTACTTGGTGCAAGCAAAATCCTTAGTCTGGAGCAAAGGTGAGGCCCAAAATTCTGGCTTTCTCTTAAAGAAAGACACCACAAGAATTTAAAAGAGTGATAAAAAAGGATTATCTCAGAATATTCTCTGAAGTGCTCCATGTTTCAGCTGATTTATAAAGAAGGAGGAACTGGAGTTTAAGAAAAGAGTTCAATAGCTGAGCAGGCAGCTGAAATGTTGATCAGCCTGTGAGTTTTGTTTAAGTATTTCTACACATCCCTATGTGCCTATAGGCTCTTTCATAGACAAACCTATAGGAATTATGGGAGGTGTAGTCTTTTTGTGCATCCATTTGCAAGGAAGTACTTGTGTGGCACAATGACTGCCTACAATCTCTTACAGAAATAAGACAATTAGGTTAATAACAATATGCAATCCAAAGAAGAAAAATAAACCTCTGAACCTTTTGAAGGGTCAGAGCTCAGAGTAAGTGATTTTTATTTCTATTTATTGGATAATGTGTTCTCCCCCTTACAGCTTCCTGGCACTAGTTCATGGTGCTGCCGAAATAGGGGTCTTTAGACAGTTCAGCTTTCTGCCTTGCTGTAGCTGTGTATGAACATAAGGTGACTTGTGGCAAAGACAGCATGCCACATAAATGACATTTTTAAAAGGCAAAAGAGGGAAAACCTGAGTCTTTCCTAGGGAGCAAGTGTGCTGAATTGCATTACAGTGTATATGCATACATAGCATCTGCATCTGGCTCAAGTAGGATAGGATTTTTCAAACTCCAGAATGAGCCTTTTCAGGGTCCCTGCAGTCTGAATAGGAACCCACACATCCATATTATTTGCATGCAGCCCCATTATGCTTTGGAATTCACAGAAGTCTACTCCACACTGAGAAACTGACTTTTTTTCTATTTTTTTTCCTTTATTTTTTTTTTTCCTTGATGGAACTTATTAATCTTCAGAGTAGCTAGAAGTTATTAGGCATATAGTGTACTAAGCTATATTTCACTTTCTTCTCTAGAATATGACAATTTCCCCCCCCCTCTGTTCTTTTAATCCTCTTTGTGTTCCTAAAGGAATACATTAGTAATTTTTTACTGTAAGGTGATCTATCTCCAAAACAGGTAAAAAAAGCTTCTGTTGCTGAGATTTTAAGGCTGCTTTTATAACAAGACTTTGAAGGCTTTTTCTCTTTCAGCCTTCATCTTCTGAAAACATTAAACTTAAAAGTTCTAGTTTGCCAGAGGAATAAAAGGTAAATATGATTCATCTTTTTAATATGTAATTATCTGCTCTGCTACAAAAAAACTCCAAACCCAACACTCTTGCAATACGTTTTAATGATATGGTTCCCTAATACAGTTTCAGTTAGCAGCAGAAGTGAAAATGTATATGAAGTCTATAAGGCAATAAAACATTTTCATCTCAAAGATGAAACAAAAGGAGGAATCAATCTGGCACTGAGATATGCAAAACCTGATCCTGATGACCATGGTTTGTCTGCAAGATGTTGTATTGGAGCTCAACATGAACAATACACGAGCTTGCTTGAAGGAAACCAAGAGCAATTATGTTTAGAGAGGGAAGTCAAGAGACTTGTCAAAAGAGAAAAGCTCATGAAGAATAGTTCCTCACAGTTAAAAAATAATCAGCTACTGAAATATCAGAACTACAGCACTTGCATGCATCTAATGCTTGCACTCATTGAGTCACTCCATGATTAGTCAGACAGTACAGGACATGAGATCATGGAGTGGAAATTCTTTAGATTTCTGTAGCGATTCCCTGATAAAAGCCAAATATTTCTTAAACTATGTGGCTCCCAGGTTTGCAGGGATATCGCACGAGAACACAAAGGAAATGTTGGTGGAGTAAACCTGGGCAGAAAAACATTCCTAAAAATACGTTTCTAGCACCATCTACTGATTTTTTTCAGTCTCTGCATAGGAGTGGTTTGGAAAACCTGAAGACCTAGGGGTTACAATAGTGCATCAGTTTTCCCCAAACTGGAGCTGAAGTGGTCCCTCTTTTCTACTTATGGCTCTGTATACTAAAATATATATGACTACCAATTACTTCAGTTAAGGTAAAATGGAGGTGAAATTACATCTAGAGTTTAGCAACTAAGAATAAAAGAAAACAAAACACATTGACCTAATAGGAGAAAAAACAAGGCAAGTAGAATGAGACAAAAAAATGAGTAGCTGAGGGAGTTGAAGCACGTTCTGGAGCAAAAGTGAGATGTTGTTATTAAAGGGTTAGGGAATAATTGATAAAGGGAATGATTTCTCAAGATGTCATCTCGAAGCCCAATTTATTTTTTTTTCTGGCTTCAAACTTCTGCATCCTCCTCTAGGCCATCTACACAGTTTACCAGAATCAGTGCAATTCACCCATCAAAACAGATTTTCCTTCTTATCACATGTAATTTTTCTGCTGGTGAGACAGGTTGACTGGCGTTGAAGACTAGAGTTTGTGGAAAGCAGACAGTCAAGTGTGGGCAGGTGGGGGGAAAGAATGTGATGGTACTAAAGTCTGCCAGATTGCCTCAGTTACAACACGTAATTTTTGCTGGGTTGTGTTTAGTTTATTGACTTAGTTTATCATTACTATGTGGACATCAAAACGTCTGCAAACAACCAAGACAGAAACTCCTTAAATGGAGTGAGCTGAGCCATTAAAGAAATATGATGTTTTTAAGGCCAGGCTGGATGTGGCTCTGGGCAACCTGTCCTTGCCCATGGCAGGGAGGTTGGAACTAGGTGATCCTTGGTCCCTTCCAACCTTGACAATTCTGTGGTCCTGCAGGCTTATTAAACTGAGTCTCGACAGAACACTGGGAAGAGGTAGTGCTCTTCTCAATTACTACCTAGGGCATCCTGTGGCATTTATGATCTGTTTCTCAGCCACTGAAGCAGAAATGGTGTTCAGCAAGCATTGCTCTGCCAGTGGGGAGGTGCACAGGGACAAAAACAGGGCAAAATGCAGAATAAAGTTGATCAAATTAGTATCATGGGTAGTATTGCTGCTTAGCAGTATCATTTGGTACAGAGGATCTTAAGAGCTCCAGTACTGGTGTTGTTTGGGAATACATCCCTCATGAGCCTCCCTGCCATTCAAAACATGACTGAAGTGCTCCCATAGCTACACTAGAAAAATATACAACCATATTTTGTGTAGATGCACCTGAGATAGTCACCCTGCCAGACTTATACTGCTCAGCTTCACTACTTAGCTGTCTCCTGGAAGAGGGAATTATCTCTTTGTTTGTGTAGCCTTTAGTCAAGCCTTTGATGTGGGTTGTTTGGTGTATTAACGATAAGTAAGTAACTTAAAAAAAAAAATAAAACAGAACTTCATTCTGTCACTGATTTGGTATTCTGCAGGAAAATAGATATTTACTAGGTGGAGTGGTTGTGTAGTACTGGGTCCAGACTGTGCACTGACCAGAATGCTAATGCATGCAGAAATCAGTACCCCACCTAACTGTTTTTACCCCTTCAGCACCCGGAGGTACAGGTAGATTGTAGCTGTATGNACTGGAACATATCCAGAGAAGGGCAACAAAGTGGTGAGGAGGCTGGAGCATAGCCCTGTGAGGAGAGACTGAGGGAGCTGGGGTGTGTAGCCTGGAGGAGGCTCAGGGGTGACCTCATTGCTGTCTACAACTACCCGAAGGGAGGTTGTAGCCAGGTGGGGGTTGGGCTCTTCTCCCAGGCAACCAACAACAGAACAACAAGGGGACAGAGTCTCAAGTTGTGCCAGGGGAGGTCTAGGCTGGATATTAGGAGAAAGTTCTTCACAGAGAGGGTGATTGGCCTTGGAATGGGCTGCCCAGGGAGGTGGTGGAGTCACCATCCCTGCATGTGTTCAAGAAAAGACCGGATGGGGCCCTTAGTGCCGTAGTCTAGTTGATTGGCTGGGGTCGGGTGATAGGTTGGACTGGGTGATCTTGGAGGTCTACTCCAACCTGGCTGATTCTATGATAACAAGGTTGGTGTTTAAATAGAGATCACATACCCTTTCTCAATGTCTTGTAAAATATTTTTACTTCAGCAGTCAGGACTTTGTATGATGTTGTATGTGTCTCTGTCAAGACAGAAAGAGACTGGATATTAGTGTGTATTAGAAGGGCTGTGGTTAGTAGGTCAAGAGAGGTTCTCCTCCCCTCTACTCTGCCCTTGTGAGGCCACATCTGGAACATTGTGTCCAATTCTGGGCCTCTCAGTTCAAGAAGGACCTCAAGGAATTGTTTGGAAGAGTCCAACGCAGAGCTACAAAGGTGATTAAAGGAACATCTTCCTTATGAGGAGAGACTGAGGGAGCTGGGGCTCTTCAGCTTGGAGACTAAGGGGTGACCTCACTAATCTTTATAAATATGTAAAGGGCGAGTGCCAAAGTGATGGAGCCAGGCTCTGCTCAGTGATGTCCAATGACAGGACAAGGGGCAATGGCTAGAAGTTAAGGCATAGAAAGTTCCATGGAAACATGAGGAAAATTTTTTTCACTGTGAGGGTGACAGAGCACTGGAACAGTCTGTCCATGGTGTTGTGGAGTCTCCTTCTCTGGAGATATTCAAAACCCACCTGGATGTGTGATCTGGTATAGGTGATCCTGCTCTGGCAGGTGGGTTGGACTGGATGATCTTTTGAGGTCCCTTCCAGCCCAACATTGTGTGATCTGACCGTATGTCTATGGGAGCACCAATGTCCACACCTGCCACCATCTCAGCAACTGGACACACTTGGATTGGTTTATGCTGATCTTGAAACTTCACGCTGAGGTTGTTTCCTGGCAGTTCTAGCTCTGATTCGCTGAAAAATGCAACCTCGGGCACGGACTCTCTACCCTCCACGCTTATATTCGGCTTAGCCTGGAGTGCTGCTGTTTTCCAGCCTTATGAGACAAAGGGGCATTTAACTCCTTTCTGCGTCTGAATGAAAGGCAGTTAGCGACCTTAGTCACACAACTGCCCCAAAATCAAAGGCATATTATAAACCAATTCCTATCACTGTGCAATTGCATAGGCCCGTTTCACACACACTGCGCTTGCGAAAAATCATGTGGCGAAGGACTAGTGCTGCGAAGTCCATTTCACCGAAACGACGGAGAGCGGGACCGCAGGAGAGCCGCCGGGTGAGCTAAAAGCCAGGCGCGGCTGCAGTTTCGCCTGCTAGGCAACGTTTCAAGCGGTCGTGCACGCCCGCTTTTTGCGTGCTAAACACTCGGAATTTCAAACGCATCGCCAACGCCGCTCTAGCTTTGCAAACGGTGCGCGGTGCGCAGCGCACATCTACCATCGAGACGCGGCTGCACTTCCGACAACAGGCACTCAGGGCTCCCCAGACTCATCGGCAAGCCCCGGGAGCTGCAGCAAGGGCCAACCACACCCGCAAAAGCCAAGGGGGAAACCCAGGGAGCGGCGCCACACGCGGACGCGGCCTCGGCCCTCGTCGCAGTTCCCCACCAGTCGCCGCGGCGAGTTCGTCTGTCCTGTCCCCCCTCCCCGG
>VWYK01028009.1:14812-25939 GCA_013399775.1 Semnornis frantzii | reverse complement strand
TGGAAAAGCTGTTTAAATATTTTCATTAGAGGCAGAGTATTTTTTGATGATAAAGATAATTAAGTACTGAAAGTGTAGTGATCCATTTGACACTAAGAATATGAGATATGAAGTATTTCTAATAAAAACAGAACCCCCAGTGGGATCTGAACTCCCCGCGTGTCGTTACAATTTGAGGCAAGTGCTGCATCCATGATGAGGCTGACACAATCTCTTTGCCGGGTCTGCAATTTACCACTCTTGTATTGCCTACTTAGGTCTTCCCTGTTGTTCCCCAAATGCAAAAATTATATATTACCGAATGCTGCATGCAAATAGAAATTAATTTGTTTAAATGAACATGAGAGAAAGTTCAGAGAAACCCACTTCCTAGTTGGTGACAGCATCTAAACGTGATCCTGAATTCTCTATCCCTGCTCTCAATTTCCTGTGTATTTTGCTTCATCTGCTTCATCAGTGGGTTAAAAAACCCAAAACTCAAAATAACCCCAAAAAACAGCTGGACAATCATCATGATGACAGTGGTAAAGAAAGCAGCTCCCGCTCTTTAGAAGTCTGCTCCCCCATATGCGATGTCAGAATGATTAGAGTGTCTGATGTGATGAGAGTGATTAGATCGGTACAAACACACGCAGAGGAGGAAAGAGGCTGGCTTTGACAAAGCACTCAATTACCCAGGTTCTCCCACCACGTCTGGTCCTATCACAACGGGAACAAAGCTCCTCCTTGTTCTCCTGGGAGGGAATCACTGCTGTGCCTTTCCACACCACCACTGTAAATCATGCTGTACGGTTCTGTGTCACATAGCTATAATTTGACAAATACAAGAATGAGTCAAGGCAATAAATCTGCTGGGTTTTAATTATAAGTGTGCTGTTTTGTTTTTTTTTTGTGGGGAAGGGGATGGCTTGTTTTTTCAGCTTTTGCAAATAGAAATAATGTACACCTGCTCCTTTGGCCCCATCTGTATTGTTGTGTCTTAGGAAATCCTACACTATTGCCTTATTACGAAGAGTGTCCTGCTACAGTCATGGCTGTCCCAGGAGCATTAATGTTCCATGAAAAAATAAAGTTTTTTTCCCTGTACTTCTTAATGGTAGGTGAGAAAACCTTAACCTCAGTAGGGTTAGAAAACACAATGAGAGGAACATCATTGTGAAGATTCCCTGGCCATCCCTTCTGTAATCTCAGTTTCCATTGATATGGTTTACATTTGTAATTTTATCAGTGCTCTGTGACTACACAGGTAGGGATTTTCCCAAAAGTCTCAGCTTCTAACACTGGATGATCAGAGACCTTTGAAGTTTTTCTTTCAAATACAAATGTTGTGTTTCTAGCTGTAAATTTAAAGCTAGCAAATACACACTAATGAAGCAGGAAGCAAAATGATCGACCTCAGATATATTCTTCCTTTTAATACTCTAAAAAACACTTTTGCTGATCCTGTTCCTGTTTCTGAATAGCTGAGTAAAACTCTACAGACTGCATTAAGATGCTGCACTTCTACTCTGCTCTCATAAGGTCCCACCTGGAGTATTGCGTTCATTTCTCGAGCTGGCAACACAAGAAGGACATGAATCTATTTGAGATAGTCCAGAGGAGGGCCACAAAGATGATCACAGGGTTGGATCAGAGGACAGACTGAGGTAGTTTGGTCTGTTCAGCCCAGAGAACAGAAGGCTCAGGGGAGACCTTGCAGTACCTGAAGGATGTCTACAGAAAAGCTGGAGAGGGACTTTTTATAAGAGTCTGTGGTGATAGGATGAAGGGCAATGATTTTAAACTGGAGCAAGGTAGAGTTAGATTGGACATTAGGAAGAAGCACTTTGCTGTGAAGGTGGTAAGGCACTGGAATCGATTGCCCAGAGAAGTTGTGGACTCCTCATCCCTGGAAGCATTTAAGGCCAGGATGGATAAGGCTTTGAGCAACCTGATCTAGTGGGAGGTGTTCCTGCCCATGGCAAGGGGGTTGGATCTAGATGATCTTTAAGACCCTTTCCAGCTCAAGCCATTCTGTGATTCTATGATTTGCTGTTAGAAATAGGGATGGAGGTCTGTGTACGTAACACAGTGGGAACAAAAAAGAATGTGACAGCCACAGGGGCATCTTCATAAGGGGTCATATGTGAGAAACTCCCTGTGGGAGAGCATACAGCAACAGCAACAGCAGTGTGTCTGTGCAGCTCTGCACGCACGCGGAGTGGTGCGTGTGTCAGCAAAAGGAGGGAGCTACAAAAAGAGAGACTGAGGGAATCTCTGTGTGTGAGCATGCCTGTGCTCCCAAAGGTCAGCCTGCTCTCCTCAGATTTAATTCCCTTTCTCACTCCTACTGTTCAGAAGTAAATGTTCGGCTTTTATTAAAAATCAAAAGCAGAGGGGCTCGTAATCCTCCTGACTCTAGTTTTTCTCATTTAAATGGAAAGTTTAGCTTAAAGCAATAGCAGCTAAAATCAGACTGAAAGCAGCAGCTAATTCCCAGGAGATATGGAAAAACTAAACAGCATTTGAGGATTGTTTTGTTTGTATGTCTACATTTCTCATTAGCTAAAGACTTAATTCTTCTATTATTCTTTTTTTTTTTTTTAAACGCTGCAGTATATTTTTTAGAAGTAATTTTTCAGCAATATAGTAAACCAGCTGTATTCTCCCCCTGCAAAACTGATTCTGTTCTAATCACTGCAAAGAGATGGCACTGCACTAATTTCACACATCTCACTTATTAAATACCTTCCCTCCTTACCCAGATTCCCAATACAGCCTCCCTCCCCCCACACTCTATTCTCACTGCTAATACTGAAAATCTTCCCTTTGAAGCGCTGCCCTGGTTTTAATGATATTTCCCTTATTTCATGTAACATTCAGAGCAAGGACCACATTAAAAAAAATATATTATCAGCAGTACTACCAGTTTGAACTACCCAAAAAGTGTAAGTGGGGAAGATGGGAAGAAAGAGCAGAAAGAAACAAAGAGGTTTCTAAGAATTTTTTTTTGTTCGTTTTGGTGACAGTTTCAGGTTTTCTTCTGGAAACACAGACCATGCAAATTTAAAGGAGGAGATGAAGATTTCTTCCTAAGGGCAAACTCCGCATGCTCAGATTTCAATTAAAACATCAAATAAGATTCAGTATAATACTGACAGTGGGCAACACTCACTGTCCTCAATGCTGCAGTCTTCCTCATTACTTTTCTCTCTTTTCCTTCCTGGTTGTATCAGGTCTGGTGTGGCCAGCAGGAGCAGGGAAGTGATCCTGCCTCTGTACTCAGCCCTGGTAGGGCTGCATCTTGAATACTGTGTTCAGTTTTGAGCCCTCACTATAAGAAGGGCGTTGAGGTGATGGAGCGTATCCAGAGAAAGGCAACACAGTTAGCTTAGAGAACAAGTCTAAAGCAGAGTGACTGAGGGAATTGGGATTGTTTAGTCAAGAGAAGAGGGGAGACCTCATTGCTCTGTACAACTACCTGAAGGGAGATTGTAGTGAGGTGGGGGCTGACCTCTTCTCCCTAGTATAAGGTGACAAAAAATAGCCTCAACTTGCACCAGGGGAGGTTTAGATTAGAGATTAGGAAAAAAAATATTTACTGAAAGTGTAGTGATGCATTGGAACAGGCTGACCAGACAAGCGGTGGAGTCACTGTCTCTGGAGGTGTTCATGAAATGTGTGGACACAGTACTTCAGGACATGGTTTAATGGCCATGGTGATCTTAGGTTGACGGTTGGACTCAATGACTTTAGACATCTTCTCCAGCTGAAACAACAACTCCCTGATTTTATTATTCCCTGTCTATGTCAGTTACAGCAGATTGAGACCCTGCCCCAGATTTCCACAGATCAGCCAAACCATGAATGCAGGCTGGATAATACCACGGAGCAATGCTTGATCTGTCTTAAAATATCAGCCTTTCTGATCCCATGGTTTGAAGTGTTGGGGTCAAAAGAGAGGAAGAATTGTTCAGAGAAGAGAGTACTTCCACAGTTAGAGGATTCCAGGTTTAAGTGTGAGTCTGGAATGATAGCTGTCTGCCCCACCCTTGTATCAAAGATCTCCTGCCACTGGCAGCCAGTTCCTTGCCGAAATGAGGTTAGTAGGGCAAAGCTGAGATGAGGCTGATGGCCTTCTGTCAGAGGCTCGTGGGCATGGAGGGGTAACATTTGTTTCTTTTCACCCTACTTTTTAGACATCTGTCAGAGCTATGGTAAACAATGCACCAGAAGGGGGAATAAAAAAATTATTAAGTGCCATGAATACAACCTCCATCATCATCTGGTATTCAAGACGCCATAGGACTTATGTTCAGGATCCCTCACCAGCCTTGTTGCCCTTCTCTGGATGTGCTTCAGCACCTCAGTGTCCTTCCTATAATGAGGACCCCAAAGCTAAATGCAGTACTTGTGGTGTGGATCCAGCAGTGCCAAGTACAGGGGTAAAATGAATACCAGGGGTAAAATAATCCTGCCCCTGCTATATCTTTTCCTCTGTGAATGAAGGCCAGAAAGCTCCCAGTTCGCAACCACATAATATGCTAGACCATCCGTCTCCTCAGCTATCTGCTCCAGAGGTTCAGGGTTGCCTGTTCCCCTCAGGATGCCCTTGCACCCATGCTGTCCTAAAGCTCCTTCCTTTCTCTTCTCTCTGGCCCGGGCACCTGTAGATTTTGTGTGAACAAGTCCTGTAAGACAAGCTAAGCTTTGCAGCTGCCTGTCCTCTCCCTGAGCCAGTCTGTGAACAGTAACATGCCTTGGCATTATCTATACCATTTAGGATTTTACACTCAATTAAATCCCCTCTTAACAGCTTCTCCTTCTTCTTCATCTTCTTCATAGGCTATAAAGACCTTGCTTTTATTTTTAGTCAGTTCCTTTAGCTCAGGACTCTCAGCCTCTCACATCATATTTTCTGTCCTTCTCCTCTACGATTTTGAGTTCTCTGATGTTGAGGGAGCCAAAAAGACAGAGTGGAGAGAATGACAAGCAGCTGGTGAAGGAGCTATGCTATCTTGTCTCTGTCACATTATGCTGATCTGCCTCAAAAATCAACCATTAAAATTACAAATTGCTTAAGCACTTCTCCTATAGCCTCCTAAATTGTGAACCCACTCCTGCAACCTGCTGACCTACTTGCCTGAGCAGAGTCAGTTTCTGGACATCATCTGAAGAAGCTCTGCAGCAGTTACTTTATTCTGTGACTAGGAAAGGATGCAGCAGAGGTGTTAATGAAAGAAAAGGGGTGAGGTATATAAAGAGGAATACTGCCTATATCAGCCTGTTAAATCCTACACTTATTGTCCTAAGTGTTTTTACCTGAAACACTTAGGACAACAAATCTGCCCTCTCTTGGAACAACCATAGTTTCCAAAACAAATAGAAGATAAATGAAGAAGTGCTTGCAACCATCCCCTTTTTCATATTACAGCTCAACAGGTCAAAAACTCATCAAGGAGGTAAGTCTAATTCTATTTTGTCTGAGAAGGTTCACTTCATCCTCTTCCACTTCCCTGGAGAAGTCCTATAATCTCCACTGGTGTTCAGAAAACACTTCCTGTTGAAGCTGACATATACGAATTAAAAATAAACAGCTCAGAGAAAGGAAGGACCATGTACAACCTGCTGAGCAAGGCATTCACATCTCTTACCCCAAGCCTCTGCTTTAAAGCTGAGCAGCTAAACAGCTCAGTCTTAGTAGGAGTGGGGCTCCTCTGGGCTTGGACAGGAATGCAATGGCAAGTACATGGTTAGAAATGCTGGTAAACAACAGAAACGTTCATATATTTCTCTATGCAGAAATGGGTGTCAATAAAGAAGTGGACCTGGATTTAAAAGCTAAGTTGGGCAGGATTTTGGTACCTGTATCCTTCTGAGGGTTTAACCATCAATTTCCCTGTTCCCCATCTGTGAAATAGAGTAATTTCACTTCCTTGCACGCCTGAGGTGCTCTGACAATGCATTAAAAAGATGGAGAGGTAGTCATATACTAGGGCAATGAAGGCCACACATCTGCTTAAGATAGCTCACTGATTAACAACTATCAGAAAAGAGATCCTTACAACTAGATCATGGGACCACCAGCCTCACATCACCTTCCTTGTAAAGTACAGATCAGGCAGTAGCCCTTCAGAGATTCCCTACTACCTAAGACATCCTTCTCCTCTCAGTACAAGCTCATCTGATTCAAGTTTAATTCAAGATGAGAATCACCTTAAGAGCACAGTTTAGCAAGCTAATGTGCTGGTTCCTCTATTCAGTACAGTTGTTGGAAGTTGTTGGGTAATCTCATTCCAAGTTTTTTTTGCCCTGGGGAAGTGAATCAAGAGGTCTTCATGGCCATCTTCATTGATGCACAGCCAACGTTCCAGAATTAAGATACCCAGCATCCATAGCCTAGGTAACTGAGGATTAACTAGCATCATAACAGGTCCCTCTCTATTGACAAACATCGTAATTGCCTATAAATGACTGAGGTTAAGATCTTAGAAACTTCCAACAAAATCAAATAATGTCATAATGAATACATACTAGTGGAGAGAGGCTCACATCAACTCTGTTAAGAGTTGGGCCCCTAAAGTAGGTTATCACAAAGTACAACATTAATTTTCTACATATGAATGAGCAGTGCTCCTCAGCCTGTTAGCCAGAGACGTGGTGAGAACTGCATTTTATTCACTTACTGTTCACAAGATGCTACAACAGGATTTAGCCACTGGCTCTTGTGGCATCAGCCCATTAACTCATCTTTACAATTCTCAGCAGCCATATTGGCACTGTTCACCAGTCCCTAATCATCTGCCTGTCTTTACTAGTCTTTGTGACAAATTTCAGATCTTGCCTGTCTGCTGCTGCATATGGAAACCTGATGGATTTAAGCATTAACTAGATCTAACAAGACCAATGTGCTGTTTGGTAGGTGCAGCGGTCGGTTTTATGGATGAAAGCTAAGCATGAGGGCCTGACCACATCTTCTCACTTATAGTCCTGCAAGAATTTCTGCAAGAGCTGATGTGTCAGCTGCTGATACCCAGCTGCTTCACAGAAACACAGAATGGTAGGAGTTGGAGATTATCTCTGGGAAATAATTTAGTCTAACCCTTCTGTGTCAAAGCAGATTCACCTAGGACAGGCCAGACAGGAACATGACCAGACAGTTTGCAAGTCTCCTGAGAAGGAGACTCCACAGTCTCTCTGGGCATCCTGTTCCAGTGTTCCAGCACCCTCCCAGGAAAGAAGTATTTCCTTATGCTGAGGTGGAACTTTCTATGTTCCAGTTTGTGTCTGTTGCTCCTTGTCCTATTGCTGGGCACCATTGAAAAGAGACTGACACCATCTTGTTGACACCCATCCTTAAGGTAATTGTAAACATTGATCAAATCTCCTCTCAGTCTTCTCTTCTCCAGGCGTCTCAGCTTTTTCTCACAAGAGAGATGTTTTATTTGCTGAATCATTCTCATAACCCTCTGTTGGACACTGTCTGGTAGTTCTGTGTCTCTCTTGAACTGAGGAGCCCAGAAGTGGACACAACAGTTCATACGTGGTCTCACTAGGTCAGAGCATAGAGGCAGGAGAACCTCCCTTTACCTGGGAGGTTACACTGGTCACACTTTTCCTAATGCACCCCAATGTGCCCCTCTTGGCCACAAAGCCACAATGCTCTCTCATGGCCAATTTATTGTCTTACCAGGACACTGAGACCCTTCTCTGTGGAGATGCCTTCCAGCAGGTCAACCCCCTAACCCGACCTGGTTTATGGGCTTCCAGCAGTATAACCACACTCTGCTGCCAGAAGCTTGCCCCTTCACTGTTACAGGGAAGTAGTTGTGCATATGCTGCTCCAGCGTAAGGCAATTGTTGACCTGGAACAGCTGTCCCTTTCTGCTCCATCTGTGAGGCTGGACATTCTGTCAGTCCTTGCATTCTCTTTAAAAAGTGGAGTATTAGCACACATTTATCAGGCAATCAGTGATATACAGTTTCTTCAAGGAGGAAGGATTCTGTCCACCCACTCCACCAGCTAAATTAGTTTACCTCCAGTTTAATAGCATTTGTGCAGTATATTTCCTGTATGCGTAAGCAAGAAAGGTGTCACTTAAGGGTGCTGA
Source organism: Semnornis frantzii (assembly GCA_013399775.1). NCBI lineage: Eukaryota > Metazoa > Chordata > Aves > Piciformes > Ramphastidae > Semnornis > Semnornis frantzii. The sequence continues at coordinate 17,849 of VWYK01028009.1, read as the reverse complement.
GGGACTCAATTATATGTAACAAGACAGCTTTCTCTCAGCTTCTCTCACTCACTTACTCAGAGGCTTGTCTCTGTGTGGGGTTTTATTTTGGAGGGTATTCTTACAGACAGGTTCTGTGTTCCTCTGTTGTGCCAAGAGCTGTCCACACAGAGATCAACACTTAATTTGAAGAGACAGCTACCGAAAGGAGAAGAGCACGTGCCTGTGTGCATACATGCATTTGAGTGTGTGTTTGAAGAAGGCAAGGAACAGGAAGAGGAACAAAAAACTGGGGAAAGCCAAAAGGGAGGTGACTTTTCATCTCGTTTTGGAAGTGTCTTCTCCAGCAAGATGTATTTTTTAATTTTTTTTTTCTTTTAACCAATGCTGCAGTGCATGACCTGCACAAAGATGATGAGGGTGGAATAGGTCACAAGAGAAATGCAAGCCAGAGGGCCACCTCATTCCACATCCCCAGGATGCGCTCTTGTCTCCATCTGTCATAACTGATGTACAATATCTGGCTACGTCCTTCTAAGAGCTGCTACTCAGGCTCATGCATGACTTTGGAAAATACATTTTGTTCTTCTGAAGCCCTCAAGGACAATAATAAATAGAATGAAAACAAAACCACCCCGACAGCTCTTTAGCGAGTGTCCTTCACAGACATACCAGTGTCAGTTGCCCTGGGATTTCACCTTCACCTGAAGAGGGGGCTGTTTAATCATGCGACACTGAAGTAGAAGGGGAAAAAAAATACGTTGAAAGAACAAAGAAAGGCCAGTTTGCCTCTAGCCTCATAGTGTTGCTAAGCATGATGGCAAATAACATGCTGCTTGAAATCTGCCATGTGCCGGAACATCACTGTGACAAGAAGTCTTGAGGCCTGGCATCAGTGTAAAACCATAACTGATAATAATTCCCTTTGCCCTTTACTGTTGCGGAGATCTACAGAATGGCTCATTAGTATGGACTTCTTTGGGGAAGAGAAAAAGTCAGTGTGTCTGTTGGACTGCTGGAGCATTTAAGGTTCAGCTAAGGTCATCACAGGGGAGCTGCCCAAGTTGCTCCATTTTGGTTTCATAGTCTTCATCGCAGGGGGTCGTAGAGGTATTTACACTCTAACTGAGCCCCGTCCTTAACAGTTCTGTATAAGCTGATTTCTTTTCATTCCTTTCTGTGTGCTTTTCATTTCTGAGTTACATCCCCAAGCAAAAGATGGGCACACATGGATATTCTTATAAATTGCCTTTCAAGAAGTCTTTGACTGTGTATTTCATTTTAAAAAAAATAACAACTTACAAAATCAAGAGACTCCTGGATTGGAGATGCAAAGTTCTCTCGTGGAGAACATGTCTCTACAAGACAAAAAGCAGAGAAGGAAAAATAATGGATCTTCTAGTATAGTGAAAACTTAACAGCAGGGGTGCTGCTGAGAATTTTGCTATGACCTGTATATGCAACACATAAGCTAAAGCACTGAGAAGGAGAATGAAATTGTGAGAGACCACCATCTATTGATAATGCAAAATGATCAAGTCTGTACTAAGAGGAGCAGAGAATCCTCAGAGAGCTAAACTGATACACAGCAGCCCAACAGACGACTGAAAAAGTTCAACTTTGACACAAGTGATATGCCTTGGGAAAAATAAAGTGTACTATTTGGGTATCTTACTGGATTGTAAAATTAAGTATGACTAGACAAGGAAAAAACCTACAGTTACTGTAGGTAGATCGATGAAGACTTTCTGTGAGGTACCTCAGTAATAGGCCAAAAAGTAAATGGAACGTTAAGATGTAAAAATAACACTCGGCGAAAAATAACTCCTGTGCAGAGGCTCAGTGCGAGGCCAAAGCTCCAGAAAAATCTCATCTAAGCCAACAAAACACAGCTTACGTTGGATTTAAGTGGTGCCTAGACCTTGTGTGAGTCATTTCTCTCAGAGGTGGGTGAATCTCACCCACTGAGAAAAGTATTAATGCCACCACATATGCCAAAGCATGCCTTCAGGTGGAATACTGTGGCTGATCAACTCTGGAGCTTTTCTTAAAAATAAGAACGAGAGAAGCACACACACAAACCACAAATTATTAGATTCCTGGAGAGGCTTCAAGATGGAAAAGCGCTTAGAAAACAGTAATCAGAAACAATGAAACTTGGCTTTCTGTGTACATGCATGTTGAGAAGGGGCCCCTGTGTATATTCCATGCTGGCTCATAAAAAATGGCAATACAAAGGCCATTCATTAGCTGTGTTATTTGTTAAAGACTTTGAGGTTTTAGTTGGTCCCATAATTCTAACTTTACAGGCTACATTGTACAAAAGGTTTATAGCCTGTAAAGTTAGAATCTGACAAGGCCAGGCAGTGTCCTAGCACTAAGCCTTAATTCCAGAACCAAGCTTCCTCATGAAGCATGTCCACTTAACCACCTTGATAAAATCAGGCATGAGAATAGCAGAGAGGGAGACCTGCTTCCTCAAACCTGAACCTAGCCAGCACTTGGCCTAATACTCACACCTGATGGACATCAGCAACAAACATGCTACAAAGAAAGGCAATCCGTGGTCCTGTCCCTCAGCAACTTCTAGAAGACACTTCGAATCTGGTTCTGCTTGATGCTTCTTATAAGAAGTTCTACACTGTAACCGTTTTGTTAGAGAAAACTCCTCTTCAGTTCCCTCCGAACCCATCACTAGTTCTTGCACTAGGACTACTCAGTGAAACCTTCTCCACAACTTTCACAACTTTGTAAATGTCTATCATATCCTTGCTCTTACTGTCTCTTTTCAAAGCCATGGAACTTAGCTTATTCTATCACTCTCTCTTGGGAGACACAACAGTAAAGGAAGCAGCGTGTCAAACTTCTACACAAAGATAGATAGAAACAGGTAAATTATGGAAGGATATGAGTGCAGACACAAGCCTGTTTCTAATCTCTCATACGGCAAGGCTTGTAATTCATAGATTCATAGAATACCAGGTTTGAAGGGACCTCAAGGATCCTCAAGGATATAGTCCAACTTTTCAGGGTAAGAATACAGTTTAAATGAGATGGT
>VWYK01028009.1:1542-14752 GCA_013399775.1 Semnornis frantzii | reverse complement strand
CCTCTGATCATTCTTGTGACCCTTCTCTGGACCCTTTCCAGTTTGTCCACATCCTTCTTGCGGGGACTTAAGCTGTACAGTACTCAAGGTGTAACCTAACCAGTTCTGAGTAGAGTGGGAGAACGACATCTTTATTCCTGCTTGTGATACCCATATTAATGCAACTCAGCAACTGGCTGGAAACACACGTCTGAGGGGAAAGCTATGCTGATGCCATTACTGGCCAGTATGTCTAAACAGGTACAGGTGAGAGCAGGAGTGTGGGATAGGCATGGAAACTGATCAGTGTACAGATGAGACATATGGTTATGCCTTCTGGCTTATGCATTTCAGTATTAAAGTTAAGCCACCTAATCTTGTAGCAGAGCATTTTTCTGTTTGTCATGCCTTTTTGTTTTTCTTTTTTTTCTTTTTTTTTTTTTTTTTAATATATTTTATTTGAGTCACTGGCACAGTAGGAACACAGGAACTTGTTTTCCTTCACTCTGGGAACATGGAGAGAACACAGTTCAGTAAGCTAACAACTTCTAAAAGGGTTAGAATAAAACACAGAGGCTTTCATAGGGGTGAAGCAGAGGGAATATCTCTTATCTCTTTCCTGGAAATAAAAAATAGTCGAAGTGTGTCATGTGCCAGATGCAGAGACTTGAGCTGAGTGATACCAAAATAAATGAGGCAGGTCTGGGCTGCTTACAGAAGGAATGTCTTCTAGAAATGGACATGAGGAGTGCTGCCACTGTACATTCAAGCAAGATTTATTCAAATCTCAGATTTACATTCTGAATTTGCTTCTAAAATACAAAAGAATCCACACTTTATAAAAATGAAACAGTAAGTAAACATGGGGAAGACTGAAGATCAGTGTGAGTCATTCTCAAGAGCTAGGCTGGGTCAGAGGAGAGGGAAAAAGAGGCATGTCTGTTAATGTTAAATGTTAGCGACACCTTCAAGGCTCTAGGGGATGGCAAAGTTGTTGTTGTGGAAGCAAACGTAGGCAACTGGTGGTGGCATTGCTCAAAAGGGGAGCTGTGCAGTTGGGACAGAAACCTAACCTGACACAAAGCTTTGTTCTACTGCCTCATTAGAGACATGTGGCACCTTTTGGGATTCCATGTGGTGAAGGAGCTGAGGTCTGACTTTGTGTCAGCCTTCTAGAGAGCACATGATTGTGGGAAGTGGTGTTTTTCAGACTGGATGTAGACAAGGGCTCCGGCCTATCCTCAGGAAAGCCCACAGAAGCCACCAAGCATAAGTCATGCTCCCTTCAACTCAGTACTGGCTGCACCCTTAGCCGGCTGAGCTGAGGTCCATTGTATCCCACTATAGAACAGATATTCAAATACCATCCTAAACTTCCACTGTACAGGAATGTCACCGCAAGAGTGGTGACATTGTTCCACGTCAGAGTTGGCCATGTTTCAAGGGTGATCTAAGTAGTTTGGGATCCTCCTGGATGACACTGAAAAGTGTTATATAAATGTCAGCTATGAGTAAAACGCTTCTCTATAACTGTACAGCCATTCTATAGCCATATGCTCCTCTTGAGTGTTCCCAGTGACTTAGTTTCCCCTTTTGAAAAGCTTTGTACACACATGCTAGCCCACGCTGCCTTTACATAATACAATAGGGTGTGTCATTCATTAACGTGCAAATAGGTCGCTCTCCACTTGCCCTCCCACTCACTTCCTCTCCAGTGAGCTGCAAGCTTATGCAGCAGGAGCTTAAAGTGAGCCACCAATATTCCTGCTGTAGCACAGCAAGGCAAAGACATGACTTCCAAAGGCAAGAGAGATGAGCAGAGCACATCCTATTCTTTCCTATTTCTAAGCGCCACCTCAAGTTACATTAAGGAAAAACCCAACCCCAAGTCAACAGCTGATAGGATCAAAGGTCTGACATCAGCCATTAACTTCCAAGAATTTTGAGTGTGAAAGCACATTCATGAGATTTTCATGAACAATGTACAATGCTGCAGCATATTAGACCTAAATTACGCACTAAGAATTTCAGATTAATGCAGCATGGATTTCAGACTTAGGTGCATCAAGCAGTGGTGGACTGCAGATCAAAGTCAAGGATCGGGAAAAGTGTGTGCCCGGAGGCAATGCTGAAGTTGAAGAAAATGGGGGAGGGACTGAACTGAGGATTCTGCAGTCTCAACCATAACTTCTCAAGTGTTTTAAGATCACAGAACACCAGTGGCCCTCAGCCACATCAGAAAAGGCAAGGGAAAAAAAAAAACAACCCAACAAACCAAAACCCACAGAATCAAAAAAGAAACGGCAAAGAGCACTGAATTAGCACTTTACATGTTCAAAGTGTTGTACAAACATTAACTAATCAATCAACTAATCGCCTAATTAAAAGAGCGACCAGGAAGGGGAGATAGCAGAAGAGAAGCAAGAAGACGTGGGAAGAGCAGCAGGGTGCTGAGACAGAGGTAGCAAATACGTGCTCCTGTTCACCCAGGCCACAATTATCCCAGGCAAATCTGTGCCAAATCGCCATGACAATAATTAGCCAGAGTTCCCTGACAGATCATTATGAGAACATTAACAGGGCATTAGCAAGAATTACCCATTTTTCACACATTGATTAGGTGCCATTGTTGGTTCATTAGAGTATTGGCTTTTAATAGCCCCACTCCAACTAGCAGCAGCCCTTCCTTCCCTCCCCAGCCCCTCAGCACAGATCCAAACCTCTTTAGCTCTGAGCAGGCAGCAGACCTGGACTGTGCTGAAGCACAAAGCATATGGCCATATGCCGCGCAGAGGAAGCACCTCATTAATCTGGCTGGGTTAGGTAGAAGGAAGCAGTGGCTTTGCACCATAGGCAGCCTTTAATCTCCCTCCTCAATCTATACTGCTAATGGGAGGGCAGCACAGTGAATATGCACTCCTTGCCCAGAGCCCTTGCTCTCCTGTGCCGAGAGGGACCAACTCTGAGTCTGTTCTCCTCTTGGTTCTCCTCAAGCCCAGTGCCAGGAGGGATGTCTCCCTTATCTGTCATTCCCCAAACCTTCTTGCCACATCCACTTGACAACTTTCTTAGTTATTTGAAAGGCTGAGGTCCCAACTAGGCGGTTTCTACTCATAAACAAGAATATGCAACAGGGAACAGCTGTTGAAAATGTGCCTCTTTTTTTGTTAGGTTATATTTGATCTCAAAGTATTTTCCAACCAGGTGATTCTATGATTCTGTGCTCCAGAGTGGCCACAGAAGAAGGTTGGCTCAGGAGAAGCATTGCTACTGCAAAAGTAAGGCGTTAAGTACTGTTTCTGGCAACAAGACTCAAAGATACACCCTCCCCCCCCGCCCCAAAAAAAAAAAAACACCAAAAAAACAACCAAAAGGTGACTTATGACAGGAATCTCTCCTTTCCCCTCCCTTTGCTCTTGGGATACATCACCTGTCCACCTACATACAAAATACACTTCAGTTGAGTCATGCTTGGAAAGATACAGCAATCCTCTTAGTGCTATTATATAACTGATTAGGTGTCCCTAATCCAGCCAAGTCCAGCACAGATACCCCTACCCAGACCAGGAGCTCTCCCCTAGCTTTTCTCTGAGGCTATGTGTCAAAACAAAGCAAGCCACAGTGTGCAAAATGGGTTACTGAAGTGTCAGGAGCTAAACCTTTTGCAGGGATGGCTGGATTATTGGACAGCTGAGTGGGTGTATAAGTCACCGAGTGCAGCCCAGCAAAGCTGTGGGCAAAGTGAGCACCCCTCGATGCCAAAAGAAATGGATGAGATAAGGCAGAGAACAAAGAGGGCAGGAAGGTTCACTCAACTGACACTGAGAAAGTGAAGGAGAAAATAAACACTTTAGAGGGTCAGAGAGACAGGAGAAAATAGAGAGAATGACCAGCCTCAGAAGGGGGTTGCGTTGCTAAAAGTAACTGCAAAATCCTGCTGGGAGATGATTGGGACAAAGCAGTTTACAGAAAGGTAGGGAATTGGAGGAATGTGAAAACTGGATTAGAAACACCAGCAGGACTATATAAGGAGGGCTGTATAAGGTCATGAATGCAAGGACAAGGAACTTCAAGCACATAGGGGATCAGACACAGCGGTGCAAACAGAAAGACAACGTGTTCTGCGTGGAAGAGGAAAAGAGGCATTTTTAGCATGCCCATTCTCTGTCGAGAGAAGGGGAGCTGGCTTTCAAGCAAGTAAGAAAGGCAGAGGATGTTACAATAATCAAGACTAAGGAGGGCTAAGACATGAACAGGGAGTCTAAGTGTCAAGAAAGAAGAAGAGATGGATTTTCTATACTTGGTAGAGGAAAAAACAAGTCTGGGAGAATACAAGGGAGAAAATAACTAACCTCCATACTACAAGAGTACATGACTGGGAGGATTTTTTTGTCATTAAGAGTGATAAAAAGACCAAAGTGAAGACAATTCAAAGGAAAAGACAAGCAGCTTTTTAACGCTATTCCTCCCTGAGCTGAGAGCATTTGTTGACTGAGTGCTGTGGAGATGGTGTGTGACAGGTCAGAGTGCATTAAGTCTAGAAGCTACTTTAGTAGTCGAACTTGGATATGGCAATGTGATCATCTAGGAAGCAGACATCAAGGACGAAGCCCTTTGAGATCTACAGTACTCATGAGGACAAGGTCCTGATGGATGGAACACTATGTGTGCCTCAAAGTTGGAAGAAGAAAGCAGAACAAGGGAATATGCTACAAGGGGAGCACCGAGAGACCCCTACCTTTTGCCATAAAGAAGCTGATTGAGGCACAGCACTGCCCATAAAACAAGCAATTAAAGAGGATCTGAGATGGAACAAGAGAAGTGAAGGATCAAGCAGCACTGACTGCGCAATCAGTTCAGAAATAAAGGCAGGGTGGAGATTGATCCACTGCCTTCCTACTGAGTCTCAAAAGCACAGTTCCGTGGTTCATGTGAATTGATACTGCCAAACTTGGGGTGTCAGGAGAAGACAACTTGGAGCTCAGAGGAAGGAAGCTGCATGCTAAACATGAATAGTCCATTACTGGGGAGTCTTACACTCTCTTAATGAGACAGTTGGCCAGCTAGACTAGTCCCAAATTAGCCAGAAGAGCCACTGAACAAGTGACTGCATGATGTCATGAGGCCAAAGGTAGATCTGCCATTTGCTCTGTTACTCCTCTCCTCAAATAGTCATCAGGAGTTCACCTGCTATTCATCAGGATTCACTAGATACTGCTGGAACCCAGTAAACAAAAGCACTGACTCCACTTTTTTTTGTATGGGAGGCTAGGCCTGTGGAGTACAGCAATGCAACATTTCCTTCTCAGCTTCTGCCACTTAGTCAAAATGTTGCAGGGCTAGGACAGACATGCAAGCTCCAAGCAGCCTTTGCAACAAGCCACCCACAAAACAGGATCTGAATGTCCCTTGGAAGCCACCAAAGTGATACGGTGAGAAGCACTCCTCCAAGCAGGGCTGATGGATGCTGGGGCTGATGTGGTGACAGGTCCAGGCACAGTGTGTTGCTGAAAGTAAATCAAGGCTGACAGACAGTACTTTTACCTTCTCTTCCCCAGCCTTCAAACTGGGCTAAATGGAGTGCACACAAGAGGACAAAGGACAAGTGACAGGTGGGAGCGAGAGGGTGACTGTGGTGTAGGAGGGAGGACCTGAGCATCCCTCCACTGTAGCAGGTGGGAGTTTCAGGGAAAGCAGCAGACGAGCTGTAAATCCACAGGAGGCAGGCAGGGCACCAGGGCTGTGATCCTGACCTTGGGCCAAGGCAATCTGCTTTTTAACTGGCAGCAACTGTAATCCACTCTGTGAACAGATGGTACAGAGAAGAAAAAATACAGGATACAAACATTGGCACTCCAATATCTGTTCCAAAACCAGCCAACCTTCAGCAGAAAGGTGATTAAAGAAGCAAAGAAGGAAAGAAAGAATGGGCTGACGTCCTCTGTTCAGAATTACTGTTGAAGTTGGATGTCACAGTCCTCGTCCCAAAGGACTCGATGGCTTGGGGCTTTTCAGCTGAAACACAAAAAGCTGTCTCTCAGTCACTCACTTTTTCCAAGGGGTGACAAACAGGGAGGATTTGGTCATTGCTCTGGACGGCCCCCAGCTCCTGTACTGGCATCTCTAAACTCTGCTCATGCTGCTGCTTCCTGCCCTTAGGCATCATCAAGAGGAGTCTTCTGCTCCACACATAAAGACATCAAATATCAATAAGGGAAGAGATGTGAAGCCTTAGCGTGCAGAACAAAATTTGCAATTCACCAGCACACTCTAAGTAGCTCAAGATGTAAGAAATCCTGGTTCAGGTACTCAGAAATGTGCTGGAAAAGTTCAGACCTGGTGCTGAATTTTGCTATGAATCTCCTCCTGGCAGGAGATGAATTCACACAAACCTTTTGGTTCATGCTTCCTCACTAACTTACTCACCCAGAGTCACTGCCTCTGATATCCCTGCTTACTGCCCTAGGTCATATAATTATAGATGGGGACCCTTAATCATAAGACTGACCCAAAAGTTACTGTAACTCAAACTGCACCATGGGTTTGGCACAGACTTCAGTCCTGGAATCCATGGTCTTAACAGTGTGAGATGTATTTCAGAAACAGAAAATCAAGTAATAAAAGATGGATGTGAGCTATTGCAGGTGCTGGTATTAGAATGCTGACATTGCTATACATTTGGCACCAAGTACCAAAGGAAGATTCAGCAGGACATGTGCAAAAACTGCCTACTATAAACACTTAAACAATTTCTACATCATCAGTTCCCAATGGTGCTGTGATACAGGAAGCCTCAAAACCATGCTTCTTTATAACAGTGATGGACCTACTGGTACTTAATGAGTTTTACTGATGCCCTTCCATGTTCACTTCAGACAGCCTTACTGAAACACTCAACATGCTCTGCAGGTTGATGCTGCAGGCCCTGGGTTCTTAAGCAAGATATTTTTTCAGTAGCTTTCTGAATAAATGATGCCTCAGCTCTTGAGACAAACTGGGATGAAAAATGTAAATATATTTTCCCATGTAGTTTCATAACCTGAGGTCAGGCAAAGTTCTTCATCCTTCCACACTACTTGGAAGAAGCTTAGTTTTCAATGATAACAATTCACTCCCTGACCTGGTGGGTAGGTGTACCTCCACCAGAAGCAGCATCACTCAGAGACTTGTTCAGAAGGTAGTACTTTGCTTTTCTGCTACATTTTTGTTGCAGTGGTGTTCACTAACATGCATGTCCATGAATGAGCCTTTGTGCAAAATGGAGAAGCTCTGCTGCATTCATATTACCATGGGGAAAGTAAGGCAGCGAGAAAGCACATGGACAATGATCTGGAGACTTGGAGGACACTACTGACAGTTAATCTCTGTCTTAACCCCTCTATCTCAGGAAGAACGCGACTTCTAGCAGGAACAAGCATAGGTCCTCCCTTGCTCAGAGAGAGCTGTCTCCACACTGCAGACAGAGGTGGCAGAGTACCACCATCTCAGACTGGGAAATAAAACAGAATTTGCATCTCCCATGAAGGAAAAACGTTGGTACACATGAATGCTTAGGAATAATAATGACCCAAGTGGCAGAGCATATGTGGTGTTCTTTAACATAATCCTGCCACTGCTCTTTTTCTGCCCTGCAGAACCCCTATTCTCACAGCCCTAGCCTGCCCAAATCCAGCTCTGCCAAAATCCTTCATTCCCGCCCTGTGGTTCCTGGACATGCCAGTCTTGGGTCGTCACTAGGAAGCTCTGCCAGCACAAGACTGGGCAGTGCTCTGACAATGTTCCCTCATGAAAAATGACATTTCCAAAACAAATGCTTCAGCTTAATAGATGTCAGGCTGGCTTTAATTTTGACTCATTAAACTTGCAACTCTGATGAACACTCTCAGTATGTTCTTTCTAATTACCAGGACCAAGCAGAATTAGGCAGAGCAAATACAGCAGGCTTTCCCATTCCTTACTATAGGCTGACTTCTTGTTCTTTTCTTTTTCTTCCCTGTACTCTCTCTCTAGCTCTGCTTATTTATTGCACTAGTGCATGCTGTTTTGCCTTGCAAATCCTTTTGCACAGAGACCTCCTCTCTCACACAGAGTTTTAACAGAGAAATTCTCCTTCCCCCATTCCTCATTCTTTCCTTGCTCATTAATTTTGCTAAGCCCCTTTGGCTGTGAATGTATAGGAGCATTTGTACTGACTGACAGTGACCTAGCGAGAGGACATTGACATTACTGCCTCTCAACTTGCTGGGATGTAGATGTCTATCTTTCTGTTGATACCTGCTGGTTTGTCTGTCTTAATTCCCTTTGACTTTATTGCAGTCTCTCTGTGATGTGAGTCTCTTGTCCTTATCTGTGTTTTCTTCCTCTCTGTCTGCTTTTATTTTCCTCTCTCCATCTTTCAACTCTCTTCAGCCTTGTCCTCCAGACTCTTTAAAGATGTGTCCTCAAAGATGCTATTATTTGGCAACTGGTTTTGCTGGTAAGTTGGAGCAAACAGATATGCCTCTTGAAGACTGTTGGAGTAAGAGCCATCATCTATTCTCTCTGCAAAGTGCCTACCCCAGTGGGGTCACATTAGACTCCTCAAAAAAAAAAAAAAATTGGAGAGACCACCAAAATCAATGCTTCTAGTTTTTAAAATTAGAGCAGGGACATAAGGAGGTAGTTCTTCACAATGAGAGTGGTGAAATACTAGAACGGGTTACTTAGAAGTACCTGTGGTTGAAGATCATCCCTGAAAACATTCAAAGTCCAACTTGATAGAGCGCTGAGCAACCTGATCCAGTTGGAGAGATCTCTACTCACTGCAGGGCAGTTGGACAAGATGACCTTTGGTGGTCCATTCCAACACAATGTATGCTGCAATTGTGTGTGAGGAGAAGCAAAACTTTGGCAAGGACAGTCCTTTAGAATAAAGGGTGTACAATTAACCACTAAGCATTTTCTCCACACTTAACTCCTCATTGTCCCTCATTTCCAACATTTTTTTAAAAAAATATTTTAATATTCTCCCTTTCTTTTCTTCATCCTCTTTCCTCTCCTTTTACTTTGTTCTCTTTCTCTTGGAATCTACCTTTTTACCCCTTGGCCAAGCATACATTGAATTTCATTGTCAGAAAATAAAATGTAGAGCTCAAGGGCTATGAATTATCTGTCCTATTTTAATAATTAAAGATGAATACACAGAGCCAAGGCAGCTTAGGCATTCATCTGAACAATCACATTATATCAGAAATGTCTTGGGTGGCCCCCAGTGAAATACATCAAAGAAATTCCCACGCCTGTATATATAGCAGTTGTCTTAGTCCTGCCCTGGGACCATTCGGCAGCCAGTCAACCTGGATTTGATGGGGGACTATATATTTAGTTTCAATGGATAGGGATTGATGTTCTTTTGATAATTTGCAACTTACAGCTAAAGAAAAGCAGCTTATTAAATGCAAATAAAATTAAATTAAGTCCAGCTGCCTGGATGCAGATAGAAATTACATAAAGCCCATGAGGCCCTCTGGAGATAGTAACTTGTCAAGAGAAAAAGGTCTGAGAGAGTGAAAACTCCTGCTTTGGAGAAGGTGTAGCCAGCAGTGTTTCAAGAAAGGAGTGGAAGAGCTGAGAGGTAGACAGAAAAGGTCAAAAGGTTTGCAATGTGAAGAAAAGAGCCGACTTGTTTTTAAGAGCGTCCCAAATTTGGGTTGCAACAGGCATCGTGCCCTGCTCCAAAGAATGACCGAGTTATAGGAGAAACGCAGCTGCCTCCAGCTTCTCAAAAAGCGAATGCAGTAGGAAGAAAAGAAGAAAAACCGTTATAATGAAGTTTTCCTCCTTAAGGGAAGAGAGGGAAGCAATGACTACATGCTCTGACAGGAGCAGAAGCTGGTTCAGATAAAGGAAACACAAAGAAGAGTAGAAACACTCCCTTGCAACCTCCCAATTACACATGAACTGGCCAGAATCTAATTTTATAAATAGAAAGGGCCTAAAGAAACCTTCGCAACCCTACTCTTCAGGCACAGATAAGTGTCACATGTCCAGTGGTGCCAAACAATGGTGTATCTAACGATTGTAAGTGCTACAGGCTGCAGCCTATCATAAAGTGCACCTGGAGTACTGTGTGCTGTTCTGGAGCACCCAGCACAGGAAGGATATGGAACTGTTGGAGCAGGTCCAGAGGAGGCCACAAAGATGATCAGAGGGCTGGAGCAGTTCTCCTACGAGGACAGACTGAGAGATTTGGGGCTCTTTAGCCTAGAGAAGAGAAGGCTTCAAAGAGACCTTATAGTAGCCTTCCAGTATCTGAAGGGGGCCTACAGGAAGGCTGGGGAGGGACTATTTACAAGGTCTTGCAATGACAGGACTAGGGGCAACGGGTTTAAACTGGCAGAGGGGAGATTTAGACTGTATGTCAGGAGGAAGTTCTTTACAGTGAGGGTGGTAAGGCACTGGAACAGGTTGCCCAGGGAGGTTGTGGCTGCTCCCTCCCTGGAGGTGTTCAAGGCCAGGTTGGACGAGGCCTTGAGTGACCTGTGCTAGTGGGAGGTGTCCCTGCCTATGGCAGGGGGTTGGAACTAGATGATCCTTGAGGTCCCTTCCAACCTTACCATTCTATGATTCTATGGGTTTAAAGGAGAGGAAGTGGTGCACCCCTCTCTCCTAATCCCTACCTCCAGTAGGGCATGTATGCCTTCTACAAAACTTATTCTAACACAGCAAGAGAGCCTGTGCATCAGACAGTGCACCAGACCACATGGACTGCTTGGGAAAACATGTGGGTAGAGAAATCATGCTCAGCTTCCCCCTTGCTACCTCTCTACGCTCCCCTCTTTGACAACAGCTCAGAAGCCGTGTCACACAGCCTCTTAGACCTTTCTGTTATGTGACATGTAGTAGTGAGAAGAACGTTTATGTTGCACTAAGATTGCCAGAGTGGGACTTCAGACATATAGATGAGTTCATGTTGAGTGAGAGAGGCTTCCATTTTGCCCTGACTCCAAAAAGCTTCATTACCAAGCCTTGATGCTGTATTCTTGTTAGGTTTTCTGGTCTCATTATTTTTCAGAGAAAAATCAGTAGATCAGACATTTGACCCATTTGGTTTAATTCATCTGAATATTTTAAATGTGTGTAATGGTCCGAGTCACTTTCTTTTCAGTTCAAACATGCTTTATCCACTATTTTCTTTTGACTACACAAACCAACAGCAGGACTGTAACCGTTCTGACATCCCGAATCTGAACCTGTCTCACAAGCTGCTCCCTGAAATCCACACAGAAGAGTTCAAGGAAACAGGCACTTGCACCTCATTCTCTGTTTTGTCACTCTCAGCAGGCGTAAGTCACAAAGTGGAGCACCAAGCATTAGGACCAGAAGAGAGTGGGTGTGGTTGTCAGTGTTGAGCAACAACTTTCCCACTACCAGCTCCTCCACATGTGTGGTTGTGGTGGCTCTCACATTCCTCCTGCCAGATTCAGCCACCACATTTCCCACCCACCATACCTTCCTGTTCAAGTGGAGCTGTCGGGGTAATGAAGGGTTTGTGCCTCCCTTCGTTCAGCCCTCACAGACTCCGTATCCAGACTGTTGAAGGGAAAGAAAAAAAAAAAAAAAGTTTTTGTGGAGTGACACAGAACAAATGAATTTTTGTTCAATAAATCATTTTAGAGAGACTATTGACTCTAGGACCTTTGAATGCATTGACCCATTCATAAAAGTCTCATCTTCTCTGGTAACCTGTACACTTGCCTTCCTTTCCACTGTCACGACCACTACACTTCATTTTATTTTCCTTTCTTTTGCTGCTTCTTTTCTCTCCTTTTCTTTCCCCCTGTTTTAACCCTGTAATCCTATCTTAACCTTCTAATCCTCTCTGCAGTTCTCTCTTCTTTCCCTGATCTCAGCTCCATATCATTCACAGGCTGCCACACTGACAGGAGAGAAAGAACAGCAGTTATTTACCAAAGTATTACCATAAAGATTAAAGCTATCGAATACCATGGCTAGCTTCTTCCCTCCAGCCCCTGGCCTAGTGAAAACACTCTGCACTTCTTCCCTTTTCTTGGAGACAAAACTGCAAAGCCCTATAATCTCTAAGGTAGAAGAAAAAGACAATCCAAAAGTGATCAAAAAGGACAGAAAGCAGAAAGTGAAATAGAAGTTACAATTATATTATTTAGCACTTCTGTTGGAATTGACTGCTGATATTATGTTGACCTGCAGTATCTTGTGCTTTCCCTGTGCTTGCCTTCTGTCTGTGCTCACCTCTTATCCCCAAAGCTCAATCCATAAGCTCCCTGAAGGAATATTCTCCTTTTTGTTCTCTGTGGGCTCAGGGCCCAGAAAGAAGAGATCTGGATGCACAGCCCTGGCTCACCAGCAGGGCCACAGCAGAAATAAGTGGACTTCAAGGAGTTTGACAAGGGAGATAGCTGTCACCAGCCTCAGGTTGTGAGGACAACTAAAGCACAGCAAGATGGAGCAAGGCATGCATGGACATGGTTAGTGAAGAGACACTACCAAGATGAGAGTTCAAACAACCTGATTGCTGTTTGTCTGGTGGCCTAGCTGCAGATAGGACATCAACAGGAGTACATGAGGGGGGACCACTGAACTGAGAGGAGAAAAGTAAACAGCAATGGACTGAGAATGAAAAGGACAATGAGAGTGACAAAGTGCTTCAAAGAAAGACCTCATCTGTGTAGGGTGAGATAGTAAGGAAGGGCTTCTTATGCACATGGAAACCAACTTCTTGGAGCAGAGTGAAAGAAGGATTTTTGTGACAGCAGGAGTGAAATGCACTGTCCTCTGCCTTTGCAGAACAGAACCCTGAAGTACTACAGCACTATAAACAGGACCAGACAGGGGAGATGTACACATGGAGATCAGACATGTTCGTCTTCCACTTCCTTCACCATTCATCCACACATGCAAAGACAAGAGTTACCATGCTAAGGCCATAGGATTTATTAGTGAGGCAGATGGACCTGAGCCCTGCTATGCACAAAGCTTTATTAGGTGAAATTACAAGGACTGCACTGAAGACAACTGTGTACACAAAAGCTCAGCTCTGACCAACTCACAACAGATCCTGACCAGTTTGGAAAACCAGTCTTTTATGCGTAGCAGGACAACAAACACGAACAAGCAGCCCTCCCCTCAAAAAGAAACTCAAACAAAACCAAAACTCCAAGCACAATCTGCCTTTTTCACAGATCTATCCAATTCAAACAATTAGAAAGAG
>VWYK01028008.1:0-12743 GCA_013399775.1 Semnornis frantzii | reverse complement strand
ACATTTAATAAAATTTAATAAAATTATTCTGGATGGGTGGAAGAGTATATTTTGTTCACAACATCTGGGCCATGCTGTTGCTGTATATCCAGCTATATAGAACTACAAACCTATACATACCTTCTTTTGTGAGGTACCTTCTACTTCCTCTGCATTATTTTCCCATTGCCTTCTTTTGTGAGGTACCTTCTAATTCCTCTGCATTATTTTCCCATTGCCTTCTTTTGTGAGGTACCTTCTACTTCCTCTGCATTATTTTCCCATTGCCTTCTCTTGTGAGGTACCTTCTACTTCCTCTGTATTATTTTTCCCATTGCCTTCTTTTGTGAGGTACCTTCTACTTCCTCTGCATTATTTTTCCCATTACCCTGCCTTGCTTCTGTGACACCCTCTAAACTGTAAAGCTGATAACCTTAATCATCCTGCAGATAGAGGCTGGTAATAGTAGAGATGGAGCTGTTGAATATGTATCTTCCATAACTTCTACCTGAAGTAAGTACTACATACTATGTCTGATGTTATTAAACCAGGTGCCAGACGAAGTGCAACGATCTCACTATTGTCAGAAACTGAGTACAGGCTTCTGATAGAACCCAAATGGACCATCAAATGATCTCACTATCATCAGAAGATGAGTACAGGCTTCTGGTGGAATCCAAATGGAGTATCAAACTATCAAGTTGGTATTGATTCAAATATTTTGTTGTTACTTTGTATATCCTCCAATTTAATCAGAAGGGACAGTTAAAAATGGTCTTGCAGCAGACAAAGTAATTTTTGTCTTTTTAATCTTTTCTTAATTTCCCCCAGCATTTGTCCAGCACTTCAAAGTATGAGTAGGATAAGTAGATTTTGCAACAGGTCTGGTAAACTGTCCTGACAGTTTCAGAAGTCTGGTCTGCCCGTGTCTATAACAACCACATTTAAATATGTTCTTTAATTCTAACATTCATCTAAGTATTAAACCCAGCAATAGTTTTCAAACACTACCTGCACCACATAGCAGGAAGCAGGAGGTACTGGTCAGCATCTCACTTTGCTGTTAGTGCAACAGCAATATACCAGAACACAGAATCAGCCACAATCCCTGGAAGAAAGCAGTGTTCTAGGTCTGCTCTCATTTTAAGAAACATATCAGACCTTAAGAATTAGCTGATTTTAAAAGATGAGAAAGTTAGTTAAATAACAAGAAGTGTTGGAAAAGTAGAGTCAAAAGTGATGATCTGTTTGATATGGTTTTATCATAGTTATTCAAGATTGTTAATGATGGACCCTTACCAAAAGCATCAGAAGCTGTTAGAAGCTGCCTCCTGTCTCTGTTAGTTTGCAGGCTTTCTGATTAGATTAGTGTTAGGACCCAGTCCTCCCCTACCAACCCTGGTCAGCAGGGTGTGGAGGATAGCCATGCCAAGGTTAAAATACTTCACTTGGAGTAAATAAAGGTGAAATGCCTCTGAATGACTACTGAACTGGGTTTAAGAGATTGGAACAGAGCTGAGGGAAAATGGAAGGGAAAAGCAGTGGGGAAAACACCTATCAAAGAGAAGGGCTGTCCCCGTTGCCCTGGCTTGAAAGGGAAGGGGTTTAAATCGGCAGAGGGGAGATTGAAAGTGGGCATTAGGAAGAAGCTGTTTACAGTAAGGGTGGTGAGACACTGGCACAGGTTGCCCAGGGAGGTTGTGGCTGCTCCCTCCCTGGAGGTGTTCAAGGTCAGGTTGGAGGAGGTCTTGTGTGACCTGTTCTAGTGGGAGGTGTCCCTGCCTATGGCAGGGGGTTGGGACTGGATGATCCTTGAGGTCTCTTCCAACCTTACCATTCTATGATTCTATTGCCTCACAGATCTTGGGTGAGAAGAGCACTCATTCTCTGAATATGTGCTTAACAAGAATACTGTCAGTCAGAAGATTTCTTATGATAAGCCTGTATGAGGCCACATCGAGTAGAAGACTCAGGACTCTTGCCAAACTCAGTCATGTCTTGACAAAGTTCATCATCAGAAAGGTGCATTGTTGCTTTTCCTGTGCTGTACTGAGTGTCTTGGAGATTAGTCTGATTAAAAAACTTACTTTCAGCAGCTGTAATTAGCGAATGCTAAGAAAGGAGAGGCTACAAACTGCCTGGAAGCTCTGTGGCTGGTAAAACCCAGGTGTTTTGTTGTTCCTGATTTCCCTTTGAGTTTGAGGTGAAATGAATGTGCAAAACAAACGTTACAGTTGGTGGTTAAATGGTGCATACCACCTAGTCAGGTAAGTTTATCATTCCACCTGCTGCTAGACAAAGGTTGCCCTCAGAATGCAAACCATTTTCCTGTGCGATGAGTTTCTATCTGCGCAGCAGATATCTTAAGCAAATATGGATAACATAGCAGGTAAGTCCTGAGGCAGTAATGATTATCACAGAGTACATTTTTCTCAGCTCATTTACAAAAGTTCACAAACCTTTCCAGCAATTCCCAGAACTTGGTTTATTTTACCTGACTTTCTGTTTCATACCGGCACTTTCTGACAGCTTTAATCAATCAATATTTCAATTTATAAATAAATCCAAATGCATTATAGGGTGACAATAACACTTAAACACCTAATTCCTGGCTAGTAACGGATACCACAGCAGTTCTTGGAAGCTAGACATAGATAACAAAGGCACAGAGCTCATTACACGTATTAGATATTACATTTCGGAGTGTATGAAGTCTGGAGGGATGGAAGAGGGAAGTGAAATTTCTTCCATGTGATCCTCTGGTATATGAAATTGTGACAGGGTCTTTGCTCCATCAGATGCTCTGTGGTCAGGCCCTTTTTTGTGGAGCTGGAAGGGATGTATTTCCGCACAGAACTTTGCACTGAATTGATATTATAATGATGCTTGCAATTTTGGTCTTTCTCTCTATCTGATCTGCTCCTTTAGATGTTGACAGTAACTTTGAACACATGTTTCTTCTGTAGATTTTGACAGAGTGGTGTTATTTCCTGTATAATAACAGTTTCAATTTCCTGTTCACCATTTTTCATACAGCGATCACAGAACAGAATCTTCAGGGAAGACTGAATGGAGTTAGATCTACGAAGATGTCTGATTAAGGAAATTATTAAATCCATTCTTTCCACCCAAGAGATCACATTGGAATTACCACACATTCTTTTCCCTTTTATAGAGCTGCTTTAATGACTAGCAAAAATAAGAAAATCTGGTTCAGGAGCTTCTTTTAAAAGTCACAAACACTAACTTCAGAGAGGACTGCAATTAACATTACAGAAAAATTCAACTAACCTTTGCCTGTTATCTGACTTTGGAAATGGTAAAAAGTTAAATTTTATGACTGAAAGATTTCTGCAGAGTTTTAAAACAATGTGGATTTGTGTTTAATCAGAACCTTTGACCAACAGTTTAGCCTATAGAAACAGGATCCCACCTATTGAGGTGGAATAGATCCACTGATAATACTTGCGCTGGTTTGAGGCTAAATGGAATATTTTAATGAAAAAACAAATATATTATAGGTTGTGAAAAGCAAACAATGGTGATGTCTGCTTCAGTTATAAGCTTGCTGAGATGTATAAAAACAAGAACACAAATATAGATACATATAGTTTTAACCCCCTGCCATAGGCAGAGACACCTCCCACTAATACAGGTCACTCAAGGCCTCATTCAACCTGGCCTTTAACACCTCTATCACTGTCTCTTTTCGTTTGCACTGGGGCAACGGAAAGTTCTAGCTCTGGCTTCAGGGTTATTACACATACCAGGCAAGGGATATTGGTATTTTAACTCTGTCACTGTCTCTTTTTCTTTGCACTGGGGCAATGGAAAGTTCTAGCTCTGGCTTCAGGGTTAGTGCACATACCAGGCAAGGGATATTGGTATTTTAACTCTACTATTGTCTCTATTTCTTTTCATTGGGATAATGGAAAGTTCTAGCTCTGGCTTCGGGGTTAGTGCACATACCAGGCAAGGGATATTGGTATTTTAACTCTACTATTGTCTCTATTTCTTTTCATTGGGATAATGGAAAGTTCTAGCTCTGGCTTCGGGGTTAGTGCACATACCAGGAAAGGGATATTAACTTTCTGACTTCCACCCCTCATAAGTTTAGAGGTAACAACATCAGCAATACAGAAGTGTACCCAGTAATTCAGGGTAGTAACAACTATCTTAAACTCCTTTTAAAGAAGTAAATAGTGAAAATACTGCTGTATGTTTAATGAATCATTTCAAGAACACCACCATCCTCTAGCAGGGCAGTAACAACTATCTTAAACTCCTTTTAAAGAAGTAAATAGTGAAAATACTGCTGTATGTTTAATGAATCATTTCAAGAACACCACCATCCTCTAGCAGGGCAGTAACAACTATCTTAAACTCCTTTTAAAGAAGTAAATAGTGAAAATACTGCTGTATGTTTAATGAATCATTTCAAGAACACCACCATCCTCTAGCAGGGCAGTAACAACTATCTTAAACTCCTTTTAAAGAAGTAAATAGTGAAAATACTGCTGCAGGTTTTATGAATCATTTCATGAACACCATCATCCTCTGGCCTGTGCTGAACTCAACACTTCCATGTGCTTGGTTGGTTGGTTGATTGGGTTTTTTCCAATTACATTACATACTAGGATTTTTTTTTTCTTTTTTAATCTTTCAGTTTCTGTACACTAGAAGCTTGTCTATATGTCATTGGGGCTGAATATTGAACCAATCAGTTAACTGTTGGCTATGGCTGACAAGAGGGGAACTCAATAAACCGTGCATTAGTTCAGAGCTGTATTCAGCTCAATTTGTTGCTGTAAGTTACCTTTTGTGAGTTACAATATCCACTTTCCAACTGAAAAGCTCTTACTAAATCACAGTAGCAGCCAATTTCAGTCATGACCCACGTAGGGTTGCCCTTTTCTCTGTGGTATTCAGCTGCCATTCAGCTCAAGCCTTTTCATTAAATACAGTGTATACCCCATCCCACGAAGGCTAATTCAAGACAAATCATTTCAACGTCATACTCTTTCAAAAAGCATTCATTAATTAATTCTCTGCATATTTACTCTCACTGATAAACAATCAGGGTGCTTTTCCTTTGCAAAGATGAAAACCTAAGAAATATCCCTTGTCTTGGTGCATACCTGAACCCATCAAATACCATGGCTGTTCATTGAAAAGCAGGTGAGTGTGCAGCACAAACTTCTGTATTCTGAAATCTCATATAGTCTTGAATTATTTTTTTTTTTTCTCAGAAGAATCACAAAGGTTTGTTTTAAAATCTTTCCCCTTTAGGGGAAAAAGAACACTGTTATTAGATTTTTTTTAATGTGTTTTTTTTTTATTCTTTATAGCTAAAAAGTGTTTGGAATCATATTGCAATAAAATAACTGAGGTGGTGTCATTTGTGCTTGTAGTGTGGCACAGCTCATGGGAATTGTCTCTATAATGCTTTGTCTTTAATGTGGGATGTGTTTCTCTGCCTAACTGTCCCCTCAGCCTACATAAGTTGAAAATGTGGTAATAACTTGTTCTCATTTTTTGAGAAGTTGTGTGATAAATAACCCAGGTTACTGCTCAAAACAACAATGACAATTCTCTATGGTTCTATTCACATGTTAGCTGGAAATATTCCATAAAATCCATTTTCAAGACAGCATATGTATCACATGTCTCGAAATACATGTCTTGAAATAGTGTGAGAAGTTTTGTGAGAAAAGTTTTGTGTGTTTTTAGTCAGCTAGAGAACTAAAGCCTGTACATATGAATGATGTTATAGGTGGCAGCAACTTTCTAGTGCACACTTACCTGTGCATCCACATTAACAAAACTGTGCAATAATCATGCTAGGCAAGTCAAATACCAAATAACAGTAGCCTCCCTTTCCATATGCTGTTTTGTCCATAATTCATTGGACAGGTTGGACGAGGCCTCAAGTGACCTGTTCTAGCGGGAGGAGTCCCTGCCTATAGCAGCGGGTTGGAACTGGATGAGCTTTAAGGTCCCTTCCAACCTTACCATTCTATGATTCTATGAATATATGAATCATGCTTTCTTTTCAAAAGCAATATAAGCAACTATTCTGATGTGCGACAGGACTAGAAACAGAAAATTAAAACTTTATCTGGATAAATATGTAACGAATCCACCATGAAAAGTCAACTTGACCTGTGTGCTTTAACCATCCCATTTAATTCACTGCCTCATCTTTTCGATGCTGAAAGTTCCCTGGTTGATCCTGCCAGTAGCATATGCTTCTCTCAAAGATTAAGCCATGCATGTGTAAGTACACATGGGTGGTACAGTGAAACTGTGAATGGTTCATTAAATCAGTTATGGTTCCTTTGGTCTCTCATGTTCCCTCCCTGGAGGTGTTCAAGGCCAGGTTGGAAGAGGCCTTGAGTGACCTGTACTAGTGGGAGGTGTCCCTGCCTATGGCAGGGAGTTGGGACTGGATGATCTTTGATGTCCCTTCCAACCTTACCATTCTATGATTCTATGATTCAGCAGTTCTTGAAAGCTGAGAGCTCATTTCAAACTCATTTTCCAACTAGCTGTGTGCTTGCTTTTCAAAGATCTTGCCTAAACCCCACAAGGGGTCAGCTAGGATAATCTGGAGGCCAGCTCTTTTCCTTCCCTTTCTCTGCTTCAGAGAAAATATAAGCCAGAAGGCTGTTGAACTACTTTCAAGCCTAGCTTCCTTCCAACCAGCCTTTTTAAACATATTACATAAAGTAGAAATTTCAGTGTGAGAAAAAAAGAAATGTTTTCCTTTTCATGCCTAGCAGTGTTTAAAGAGTTCTCTTGAGAGAGGAGAAAGATGGTTTTGAACTGCTTCCAGCTGAGAACTGCATCTAGCCATGTCATTTTCTCTAGCCACTGACTAATTGTGTAAAGCTTTTCTTGCTTTATAGGGCTTTCTGCTTTGGCCACAAATTACATGAAGCTTTTCTTGCTTTATAGGGCCTACTACTTTTGCCACAATTTGTAAAGGAGACTGTGCAGAGGCTGACTGTTCATGTGAGAATATCTACTGCATCCAAGTGCTTCAGGAGAAAGGGAGGAGGACCAGTGTTGACTTGCTCATAAACAGGACTGTGCATGGCAAGAAGGAAGATGGTAGGCATATTGCAGGCTGAAGAGCATATGTCACAGGATCATAGGATGTCAAGGGTTGGATGGGACCCAAAGAGATCATCGAGTCCAACCCCCATGTCCTGTGTGCAGTTCTGGAGCCCCCAACACAAGAAGGACATGGAACTGTTGGAGCTGGTTCAGAGGAGGCCACCAAGATGCTCAGATTGCTGCAGCAGCTCTGCTATGAGGACAGGCTGAAAGAGTTGAGGTTCTGCAGTCTGGAGAAGAGAAGGCTTTGAGGAGACCTTAGAGTAGCCTTGCAGGATCTGAAGGGGGCTACAGGAAGGCCTGGGAGGGACTAGTGACAAGGTCTTGCAATGACAGGACAAGGGGCAATGGGTTTGAACTGGCAGAGGGGAGAATTAGACTGGATGTTAGGAGGAAGTTCCTTACAGTGAGGGTGGTGAGACACTGGCACAGGTTGCCCAGGGAGGTTGTGGCTGCTCCCTCACTGAAGGGGTTCAATTCCAGGTTGGAGGAGGCCTTGAGCGACCTGTTCTAGTGGGAGGTGTCCCTACCCATGGTAGGGGGTTGGAACTGGCTGAGCTTTGAGGTCACTTCCAACCTTACCATTCTGTGATTCTAGGATTCTAAGATTCTATGTCATTTTGTGTCTGCTGTAAAAATAGGACTTTTGTGGTCAACGTTGTTTAAGGTTGTCACTCTGAGTGGAATTTATGTTTAAATTAAGTAAAACCAAACAACAGGGATGCAGAATTCTTTTTGTCAAGTTTTGCTTAAACTGGATTTGGCAAAGCCTGGTTTTGTGACCTGGCTTCCTATATGATAATTTCCCTCAGATTCATGAGTAAATTTACTCTCTCAATTGCACAAAAAGGCAAACTCATAAAAAGAGGTTCATCAGTTCTCTGTAAATATGTCCCATTAAGTTCCTTACACCTAATGGCACGTTGTATCTTGAGCTTTGTTAAATCTTTTAATTAAAACATGTTAACAAAGCCTAAGAAAAATAAATGAAACTACTCACAGGGAAATTAAACTGAGAAGCTAAGCTCATTTATAATTATTGTATTTCAATTAGGCTTTACTAGGGCTGGGTGAAGGGGGAGATAAAAAGGAGCTGCTTTGATGTCTGAGTTTCATAAATATTTTTAGTGTCCTGTTTCTGAAGTAACGATAGTAATGATAGTAGTAGTAGTAATGATAACAGTTTCTGGTGTGCAACCTTTCTCATGTCAATTCCTACACTGAAGAATTCATTCATAGAATTACATCAAAACATGCCAAGGCTCAGCTGCTGTGTTTTGTAAAGCAGGTTTATTGCATTGCACTCAGAAGGAGGGCAACCACTCAGAGCTGTGACTCACACATTCAACAGACTTTATAGCTACTAAATTTCTGATTCATTCAGATTATTGAATTTTACCAAGTGATTTCTACATCAGGGCCAAATCTCTTATCTGAATTAGAATCTATTTATTAGATATAAAAAGTGCACCTCGCTTCTTACCAAGGTAATTACCTACTTACTCCATAAAGTACTGAATTACTCACTTCATAAAATGTAGAATTATAGCATCGAACAGGTTGGAAGAGACCTCCAGGTTCATCCAGTCCAACTTATCACCCAGCCTTATTGAATCAGTTAGACCATGGCACTATCATACTACCGCAGCATGCTGCTAGAAGTCATAGGAAGCTGCTGTCAGAAGTAAAAGACTGCACAATGAGGAATATAGAATGAGACCATGCAGCTTTACATCTTGAAGACTTCAACGACAAGGATGCTTGAAAACCTATCTGCACCCAGATATGACTGTGATATTCTCTGACAGTATAATCATAGAATCAGCCAGGTTGGAAGAGACCTCCAAGCTCATCCAGCCCAACCTAGCAGCCAGCCCTAGCCAATCAACCAGACCATGGCACTAAGTGCCCCATCCAGGCTTTGCTTCAACACCTCCAGGGACAGCGACTTCACCACCTCCCTGGGCAGCCCATTCCAATGCCAATCACTCTCTCTGGCAAAAACTTCCTCCTAACATCCAGCCTAGACCTCTCCTGGCACAACTTCACACTGTGTCACCTCCTGTTGCTGGTTACCTGGGAGAAGAGCCCAACCCCACCTGGCTACAACCTCCCTTCAGGTAGTCGTAGACAGTAATGAGGTCACCCCTGAGCCTCCTCTTCTGCAGGCTAAAGCTGTTTAGCTATTTAGCTTTCAGTTTTCCCATCTTATATTCTACTTAAAGAATCCTGCCATACTGGGAAAC
This sequence comes from Semnornis frantzii, assembly GCA_013399775.1. NCBI lineage: Eukaryota > Metazoa > Chordata > Aves > Piciformes > Ramphastidae > Semnornis > Semnornis frantzii. The sequence continues at coordinate 3,399 of VWYK01028008.1, read as the reverse complement.
TTCTAGTGATGCAGATACTTATTGCCAAGAACTTGATCACATCTTCAAATGCAATGCCACATCTTTGTCACACATTTTTTTTTCCCTAGGATGAAAGTGTAAAAGTGTAATATTTTTTGTTTGCTCGTTTTTGCAAATCATTATTAATTTTCCACTTTTTTTATTAGCTCATTAATTAAAACATACTGAATCTCAAAGAGAGATTGTTACCTGCTAGAGGTGTCCTTGCCTATGGTAGGGGGTTGGAACTAGACGATCTTTGAGGTGCCTTCCAACCTTACCATTCTATGATTCTATGATTAAAGCTATGCTTTATTACATTATTTTAAAAATAATTTTGCCTATTAGTCTTCCACAACAATAAGGGACACACATGAAAATAGATCAGGGGGCTGAAGGGTGCTACTATGCATTCTTCATTATATTGTTATGATTAAGTAAAAAAAAAAATCCTTTTTTTAAAAACAAACAAACAAAAATAAGTAGTTTTATCATCATACCATTGATTTCTTTCCCTGGAGAAGGAAGGGCATTGAGTTGTTCAGGTGCATTGGATCTAATGGATTTCTGAACGTTTGTTTTGTGAGCTGCTGTCACCACAGGGAAATGAGCTGATCACTTACTGTGGAAACCCAAAAGCAACTTTGCTTCTTGCAGGAAAGTGATTGTACAACTCCTCTGATCACAAGAATCTGGGAAAGAAAATAATGACATAAAGCTGAGGCCATGGTTATCTTTTTCCTTTAAAATGCCATACCACCAGGTGTGAATTTTTCTGCATTGCACAGGAATCACAGTATCATTTTTCAGGGGAAAAACAAATATTAAAAAGGTTTACCACTTGACTGTTTGCCAGTGGTTTCTTTGCCTCCAGGCCAGCCATGACACTCTACTAGGCTGCATCTCCCTCCAACTGAACTTAATAGCTGGTTATATTCAGACATGCTCTCTGCGTTGCAGTGAGTCAAGCACTAAGTCAACATCACTCAAGGTCTCCTGTCTTCGAGTGTGTTTGATGTGTTAAAGATAAAACACAGCTCTGGCAGACTGCTGAAAAGCTCAGAGCATTTCTGTGAAATGACTGAAAAGTATAATTGTTGATGACATATTGTAAATGATGCACATCCTGCTAGTGAGACTTTCTCATGCTACTTTCACGGGTCAGGAAGTTAACACAACTGCAAAAAAAAATTGTTGTTTTGTTCTTGTTTGGTTTAGTTTTGTGAGGTTTTGGGGTTGTTTTTTTTGGTTGTTTTTCTTTTGTTGCTGTTTGCAATTTTTTGGTTCTTTTTTTTTTTCTTGGTTTGGTTCGGGGTTTTTTATTAGTTTTGTTGTTATTGCTGTTAATTGATTTTTGGTTTGGTTTGGGTTTTGTTTGCTTGCTTGCTTGGTTTATTTGCTGTTTTGCTTTCTTTTACTTTACATCTCCTTTACAAAAAGCCCAAACTAGAATCACAAAGTAGAGTTATTGAGTTGGAAGGGAGCTGCAGGAGTTCCCAGTTCAGCTGCCTGTTGAAAGCAAGGTCAGTTATGAAATCAGACCAGGTTGTCCAGGGTTTCATTCAATCACTCTTTAAAACCTCTGAGAAGGAAAACTGCTCAGCCTCTCAGGGTAAATTCTAGGCAAGTTCTTCCTCTGCTTGAATGTCCTCCACTTGAAAATACTTTCCCTTAACTTGACTTGAGCCACCCCCATTTCAATTTATGGCCACCTTGCAACTCATTCAAAAGGCCTCACTTTGTGTGGGGCATTAAAAAACTTCTACTAGGTCAGTTCTCAAAGCCTTCTCCTCTCCAGGATTACCAAGCACTGTTCCTTCAGTCTTTTCACACAGATTAATTCCTAGCCATCTTTGTGGGCCTCTGCTGAACTTACTCTAGTTGTTCATTAACTTTTTGTGTAGATCTAGTCTAGTAGGTGCTGTGCCAAATGAAATAATCACTTTCGTGGATCTAATGGCTAGTAAATCAACCATAACACTTGGCGAGTGGAGCAACATTGACTTGGAAGTTATGCAATGACAACTATAATAGTAAAACACTTTCATAGTACAGACCTCAACATTGACTTGGAAGTTATGAAATGACAACTACAATAGTAGAGCACTTTCATAGTAGAGACCTCAACATTGACTTGGAAGTTATGTAATCACAGTTACAATAGCAGAGCACTTTCATAGTACAGACTTGTTTTGATCAGTAATACATAAATATGTGATGCAAACTACCTAAGTGACAGTATGATCCTCTTTATTGTTGGGGGCAGCTGTGGGTGCTGAAAATAGCTTTTCAGTCCATGATAAGCATGATGGTAATGCTTAGGGGAGCAGTTATCTGTAAGCCTGACATTCCATCTAGCTGCCAGTGGAACTCAGATCTTTGGGACACAAAAGTGTGTGGTAGGTGTATTTTGAGGACCGTGGGTAGTTTGAGAAGAATTGTCTTTAGTTGGCTGAATTTCCAGTGGTGTTTTCAGTCCCTCTTCTTCGTATTGAAGTAGATGGTGGGCAATAATAGATTCTGCATCTCAGTTGACAAACAGAAACTTCTTAAACTTGCCAGAAATGACCAGCAATGCCATCACTCACTCCAGTGTACCAGTTGTGTTAACTCCTTTGCAGAACAACTGAAATCAACATATCCAGAGAGGCGAAAGGATGTCAGGGACTGAAGTAGGATCTAGTGGGTTTTTCCCACACATTTCCAGGTACTCTGTCAGAATTTCTGACTCATATTCATTGTTCCAATATTAATTTTATGGTTACATACAGTATTTTTGTCTACTTTGTGATCTGGGGAGCTGGCAGAAGTAATAATGACATGTGATGACAGAGAACTGAGAGAAGAATCTGGGATGTTCAGTGTTCAGCACGTTCACTGGAGGACTAATAAATATATTCTTACACAAGAATGATAAGAAGTTTACCTGCTCTTCAGTTGTATCAAGAAGGTTGTTCACTTTAACATGGCTATTTTTTCAAGTGGTATTAAATGTGGGAATAGCTATAACTGGTGTCATACCACACTTCTTCAAAGTGCAAATTAAATAATTTCAAAACGTCCTGTTGTGCCACGGGATTGACTACATCTTTATTCCCACCTCATTTATTACTTATTTCAGCAGTAGGTGGGCCGAGCACTGATTCCTCTGCTGTTTAAATGCCATGTAAGCTGTTGCCTCAACACACAACAGTTTCTGTTACAGACACACTTATTACAAAAGAATGGATGAGGAAAGCTCTGCTCAGATCCCATGCGGCAGATAGGGTCGCACTGTCCACTGGAGAAGGGAAATAGGGAGAAATGCTCCCTTAGCGAATCAACCATCAGGATAGGCCCAGTTTAAACTCCCCCCTCCCCCACTTCACCCTCTGTGTTTCTCTCTCTCTCTCTTTGTTA
>VWYK01028006.1:11612-33265 GCA_013399775.1 Semnornis frantzii | reverse complement strand
TGCCTGAGATACTGCCCAAGTGGCTTATCTTTGTTTTGTATTCCTTTCTTAAACATCTCAGCAAGCCTATGAGTGAAATAGACATCACTGTTGTTTCCTTTTCTCAGCTTGTAATACAATTTTCTCTATTAAAATATTCCAGTTAGCCTCAAACTAGCACACCATCAGTTAGTACAATGAGAGGAACAGAAAAGAGTAAACCTGCCTGTGTGAAAACAGCAGTGCTGGTGTGGCTACTGTCTTTGGAGGGCTGGCCACATTTTTTTAAATCAGCTGTTCCTGCTTGCGATACAACTGCTTTGTCATGTCTCGGTTTCAACTGAAGGAGTTCGAAACACTGCAACAGGCTGCCTAGGGAGGTTGTGGAGTCTTCTTTTCTGGAGACTTGCAAAACCTGACTGGATGAGTTCCAGGTTCCTATGCAACTTGATCTAGATGTACCTGTGCTAGTAGGTGGTTGGACAAGATGCTTGCAGAGGTCCCTTCCAACCTGCCATTCGGTGATACAGTGACAGTATTTACTGAGGTGGGTTATGCATGGAGGCTAGAGTAGTGTATCCCAGTGGATTCTTCAGGCCTTAATTTGTAGGAAAACAGGTCTCTGAAAACTGGTGCTGGGGAAAGGCAAAGGAGCTACAGGAGAGACTCTGTGGGAGACCTGTAGTTGGGAGGTACAGATGTTTTCATAGCGGTTCTTGGTAGAGCTTTCTTAGCATTTACCCCAAACACTGCTTTTGTATTTTCTCCCTGGCTTACACTTTGCAACAAGTCATTTGTACAGCTCTCAATGCCTTATATAAGCTAAAACTGTCTCTATAGATGCTTCATATCACATTTTAAGGCATGACATAGTTTTGTGAGCAACCCATAAGCACTGTTGGTTTAAGATTAGATTTTTCTTTCCTTTTCAGTAACTTCTTGTAAGCCCTATAATTTTTGCTTTCCTCCTTAAGCTTTTTGAAGTAAACTTGGTATTTCTTGTTCCATCCTCCAGAGCCCAATTTACTCAGTGGTACTGCTCACAGCGTGAACAAAAGAGGTGTGAAGAGGAGAGATCTTGATATTGAAGAGCTGAGGGAGATCCTGTCTCCCCTTCTACCTTTTGTCCGCATTGAGCACATCTTACCCATGAACAGTGAAGTTCTGAGTGATGCAGTAAGTCATTAGTCTTATTTAAACACTGTCTCTGGGTTCTTTCTGCTTCAGATTCTAGAATATTTTCAGTTGTTATTTTTTAATACTTAAGGATTAGCTCCTAAAATGTCAGTAATACATGTGTAACTCTTGAGTTTTCTGGTTAAATTTTCTGTTCATTGTTAATCTATCAGAAGGCTAAAGAAAAATTGGTAATACAAGGATTCAATGTAAGAAATGCATTTCTTACAAGTTTTCCCAATATTTATATTTTTTAAAACCCCATAAAACTCTTTCTTGATTCTTAAAGATGAAGAGAGGCCTGATAAGTACTCCTCCTTCAGACATGCTACCAACATCAGAAGGTGGAAAATCAAATGCCTGGCTGAGGCAAAAAAATGCTGGAATATATGTGCGTCCGAGACTGTTCTCACCATATGTGGAGGAGGCCAAGGTAATAATCATTACCAACATAACTACTGTCAAATTGGAGTTATCAGGGGGTTCTGTAAACACGGAAAGGTTTTGGTATCGTTTTGTCTCTTTGCATGTACTGGCCTAAAATACTAATGTTTTCAATTTAACAAGACTTACAAGATTGATCATCAGGCTCAAGTCTCTAGAACTGGTCAGAAAAATTTTCAACAAAACTTTTTTTTGTCAAAATTGAAATGTTTGCGAGACAGATCTTGATGAAATTCCACCGGAAACAAAGCAGCGTTCTGAGGGAAACCTCCCTGGTTTCCAGCCAGTTTGCCGGCCCAGCTCCTCGGCAGCCCTCCTGGCAGGCGGATGGCAAGGTGAGAGCCTGAGAGTCCCGATTTGCAGCTAGTCAGCAACTTTGGTGCCAGGTCTTTCAGGCTCCCCAGCTCCCACCAGAGCTGTGTAGAGAACTACTAATCCACTCCACAGGGGACTCTGATATTTCATCTCCTTGTTTCAGTCACGACATACCCAAATTTCTTTTGATCCTTTGCAAAAAGAATAAGTAACTTTTGTCCAATTTGACTGAAAGCCTTCATGACCTGCTCAGGCAATAGCTCCTCCATTTAATATCTTGCATGAGTATTGTCAAACTGAAGAATGTGTAGCATGTTTGGTGATATTTGGTGACAGAACAGGGATGGCTCTGTCTGGGGCAGAAACATGCCATATTCTGTTCGATAGAATGGGAACCTTGTAGATTGCTATCTAATGCCACTGCTTAAAACATCTCTGACTTCAGCCATAAGCTCATATGTCCCAGCAGTGCAGGTGACTGCAGAAGAAAAGGATTAGGTGAAGCTGTTCTCATCCACGGCACTTCCAGACTCTGACCACAACTCTGGTGAATTCAGGGGTTTTGCCCTGTGCCCAAAAAAAAAAAAAAAAGAAAGTATTAAGTATATGAGTTGCTGACTTCCTTTTTGAGGGGAGAGGAGAAATGAAACTACTTTGCATTTTGGGCACAAATTTGGAGAGCACCAGGTGTCACTAAGGCAGCAAAGGAAGACTAGCCAGCTAAATCTTTGTCTTTGTATGCTGAATTGTTAAAACTAACAAAAAAAATGTGTTAAAGATCACATGATAAAAGCCTTGACTCTTTCAGCTGTAAGTACACAGCGTGGGAGTGCTTTAGTAGTAATTATACATGTAGAATGCCCACCCCCATCAGGAATCTCTCTTGTTTCTTAGTTTCACATTATGCTGTTAATATTTTTAAGAAGCATTATTAGCTGTTTAACCTCAGAGGGTGGACTCTCATTACCTAGTAATTATATGCCTCCTATTCATAATTTAAGTACTGTGAAATGCAAAAAGTTGTGGACAAGTGATTTCTGATTTAGGGATTTTTTTACTTCTCTGTTAGCCTCCTTTATTTTTTAATAAAGGCATTTAACATTCAGTGTGAATCTTAAAAGGGTCTATATAAATCTTTTTTGATTCTGTAAGACATCAGAAGGAAGTGCATTTAACTTTCACACTAATGCCTTCTACTCAGTGGTGCAGTGTTGAGACTTACAGGCAGTAATTGCCTGAGACAAAGTTCAGAGGATCTGGCCTTGAAAAGGTTAATTCTGCGACAATTACAAAATAAGCAAAGCAACTTTCCCCAACTTTATTCACCTGCTTGTTCTTAGCTCTGAAACTCGTCTCCGATCATGACTGGAAAATGGAGTAGAAAACGCTGTGCAAAAGACACTGTTTGGGACTAGAAAAGTTATAATTTAGACATTGATAGACTTGTGCCCTTGGGACCGTGTTTGCAGCAGGTCTTCCTGGGTATGTGTGCGCAGTGCCTTCATGAGGGCTGTCGTGGCTGTCGTTGCAGTCCGTGCTGGATGAGATGATGGTGGAACAAACCGATCTCGTTCGTTTGCGGATGGTCCGAATGTCCAATGTGCCCGACACCCTGTACATGGTAAACAACGCAGTGCCGCAGTGCTGTCATGTGATTACCCACCAGCAAGTTAGCACTAACCAGTCCAGTCCTCCTTCAGTTATAGCCAATGAGATCCCAGGTAAGGCTGCTAGATCACTTTGAAATGGTAATAGCTCTCATGTGAGTGGATGGGGGCTTGGGGCTGAGGACAGTGAATGCGAATTACTGAATGTTACGATTTCTGCAGAGAGTACTACTGTACCAGTTGGGCTTTTTCCCACCCAGCAGTAGTCCCCTCTGCTTTGGTCTGCTCTGAAGATATTAACTATTTTTGGGTGGTGTCATAAGTAGCTGGAAAATACCCCTTTGGTGGTTTAACACGTTAACTTTTTCCAGCTGAGCAATTTGAAAAACCTTGGGCTGGTTGTTGTAGAACACTTGCTAGATTTGGTTATCTGTTTTCTGAGTGGTTCAAGTTTTCTACAACCGGTTGTCCAAGATGAGTAAGAAAGTAGCAAAATACTGATTTATTTTAAAAACCCAAGAGGAAGGGAGCATAACTTGTGGGGCAGTCAGCTTGACTCAGTTTGCCAGAGAAATACTGGAATTAGGTACTCAAAGCCCACTTTGGTTTGCTAATTCGACTCTAGTTTTGCAGTCAAGCCAAATGTTGGCAAGAGTGAGACATCTTGACTAAACTGAAACACCACTACGGCTTGATTCTGTACAGTTTAGTGTCTAGGAATTACTGGTAGCCCTTTGATTTGAGAATGAATTTGAGCTCTGAGTGTGGCCAGTAGTTGGAGAACAGGTATTGTGTCCTGGTAACTGCCTGCTTTGTGTAGTTCTGTAATTAAGCAAAAGAATTGAATGGGTTTTGTGAGTGCCTCATGCTAGGAAGGATGGATGGAGTCCAAATAATTTGAGGAGATACAGGCAAGTACCAAAACTAACTTTCGCAGGAATCCATCCCAGAGCATAGAGCACAGAAACTGAGAGGCAGAGGCAGGCAACATCACCTCTGTGCCTTAGGCCAGACTCTTAGCACAACGTGTTCTTTACAGATTAGGTGTTCTCCATCTATTTGTCTTCCTTGTATCCACTGTCCATGGACTGCATTTGCATAAATGCAGTTCGCAGCGTGTCTTAGTGCTCTTCTTGCAACACTACTGTAAAACTATGAGCTCAGTCTCTGCTGAAATTGTTCTGCTTTGTGGCAAAGTTTTGCAGGTAATGTGGCTTCCTTAGGTATTTTTCAGTTTCAGTTCAAATTTAAAAGTCCTGCAACTGACTTGAGAGAATTCTGGTTTTTAATATGCGTAGTCTTTTTCACGTGTTTCACATAAATAATAAGAAAGCAGAACCAAACCTGGGTTTGAGAAGAAATATTAGAAAAAGATTAAAAACTTAGATCATTTTTATGCCTACCAGTTTGGAAAACTGCTTTAGACTTCTATAATGCTCTTTTATTCAGTGTGGCAAGATACTAGTTTTTGCTAAATATCTGGCTGCTAAACTAGGATTTTTAAGAACACTTGAAGTGTGTGGAGGGCATATTTACAAGCCTTGTAGACTGAACACAATATTTATAGGTTGTAATTTTTTTTTTTCCACTCTAGTACATGAATTCATTCATATTTTGCACTTTCTGCACTTATCCTTCATGTACCAATGTAAACTTTGAAATTGGAACAAGTCGTTGGGTTTTCCTTCTCTGTAATGCAAGTGTCTTCTCGCACTGTTCTTGCTGACTGGTCCACTTAATTTTGATAAGCTTTTGTAATGGACATCTGGTCATGGTAACATGAAGTGCTTGTAAAGCTGGCGAAGGGTCATATGGCAGGACTTATGTATTCAGAGACCTGGATTTGTCTTCTCTTACAATATATGTGTTTTCATGAGGACAAAAAGACCATCAAGAAATATAGTCCATCACCAGCCAGCAGCAAGAAGTAGCATGAGAAAGTTTTTCAACAGGATAAATACCCAAAATAAGTAATTTCCTTTTTGGAAGTAATAAACCAAGATAACTCTAACAGGTTTGTGTTGGCTTAGTTTGTGTCACTTTTTTTTGAATGTTCTTTCTGCAGTTACATCCTGGTATTATGGTCTTGTGCTTACAGAATTCCAATGGAAGTGTGAAATGTATGCAAAAAAAAAATAAAATCTATGAATTCTTTGCCTGTAGAACATGGAGGAACATTCAGTTACTATTTAAAACATCCTGTCCCCACTTCAAATCGTGAAATGCCTGCATCATAAAGGGTTTATAAAGGTGGCTGTATTGTGGCTCGTTCTAGGAGAAGGTGGCCAAATAGTATATATGTTCACCATCTCAGTGATGTGTGTAATCACATGTGGCTTGATGATGCTCCAAGGAACACATACATGTAACTCAAATCATTCTTGTCAGAATGCTTCTTAAAAAAGATAAAGCCAAGCCAGCTTGATGTTATTTTTTTTCCTTCAGAATTAAATCTAACCACTGCAATCAGATTTAGTTCTCTCAGTTCAGAAAGTAATCTCACTTCTTGCCCATTTTGTTCTCTGTTTGTCTGCAGTTCCCAATCTTCTCATTGTAAAAGAGATGATCAGACGGCTGCAGGAGCTGCGTCACACTGAGCAGGTGCAAAGAGCGTATGCTCTCAATTGTGGAGAAGGTGCCACAGTCAGTTATGAGATTCAGATTCGTGTGCTGCGAGAGTTTGGACTTTCTGATGCTGCTGCTGAACTTCTGCAGGTATGAGAAATTCCTGTTTAAGACCACAAATGCTTAGATTCTGTTGTGCTTATAAACTGATGTGACTGTGATCTGCAATAAGATAACTACTTTGCATGTGCAGATGCAAAAATGCTTTGAAATATCTGTGGAGCTTCAGAATTTTTCAAATGCAAATCAGGGTGAGACATACATTTGATATGTGTGATTTTTAAAAATGTGCAAGTGCAACATAAAAACGTTGTTTTCTCAATTATTGTTACTATTCAGGGTTCTCTTACTACCACAGATTTTGTGGACCAAAAAAAATTACTCAGGCAGCTGATGACAATTAGTCAAATCATAACTAGGCATCTAGGTTATGGTTTGCTCTTGAACGGGAGAAAAGTAGTAGCTAATACAGTAGTTCGGCATAGTACACAGCAGGACTGGGAAACTGGAAATTCCACTTCTGTTTGCCACTGTTAAAGCAAATGCAGCTTTGGTCAACTTACACAGTGAATCTGACATTTCTTGTTACGTTCTTTCAAAGAAAGAACAACACATTTGCCACAGTAGCAGTGATCCCCTCAAGTGTTGAAGCTTTAAGTGGCTGTTGAGGTTTTAAGCACAGGAAGCTGTTTTAGGTGGCTATTGCTGAACCCAGTAGGGTGACTCAACTAGTCTGTTACAGCACTAGCAGATTTCTAATTCCAGTGCATGCTAGTTTAGGAGATTTTTAGGGATTATTTCCTACTTTTCTTTGCTACACCTGGCTTTTATCCTTTGCAGAATCCTCACAAATTCTTTCCGGATGAGCGATTTGGGGATGAAAGCCCACTCCTGACCATGAGACAGTCTGGACGATGTCGTGTTAACAGCACTCCCACTGCAGAAACCATGTTTACAGAACTGGACTCTTTTGTGGCCTTCCATCCACCGTTGCCCCCTCCTCCGCCTCCATACCATCCACCAGCAACTCCTATTCACAACCAGTTCAAAGCGGGCTGGAAACAAAGGGTGCCAAGTCAACATCCCTCCCGTTCCTTTTCCTACCCATGTAACCACTCACTGTTCCACTCCCGAACTGCTCCCAAAGCTGCACCACCTGTCTACGTGCCCAGTGTTAAAGCAGCACCTCCTGATTGCACTAACACTACAGGTCTGGGGAGACAAACAGTAGCGGCAGCAGCAGCAGTGATGGCAACTGAGAAGCAAGTAGTAAGTATTATGATTTCTCCTGCCTATCTCTGGCTACTTATAGGGGCTTATAGAGGGGAGCTGGAGAGTATTCTTATGATTAAATAGCTTGGCTTTGTTAAATAAAAGAGTGTATTTGTTAGTTATGAGGAGAGTTTTCTACCAAACTGTCTGTCAGCATTCTGCATCCCAAAGGCATGTGCTAATGCCTGGGAGAAAGAATGCTCCATGAGTAGGAGCATTTTGGAGGGACAAGTGGGATTTGTAAGTCTTCTAAAATACAGGTTGCCCTACATCGAAACAAAGTATAGGCAGCTTCAGTAGCAGACTGATGCTATAAATCATGAGCTGTTTTGGCAATTTGGTAAGCAATCCTGAAGTAGAGATGTGTATGAAGGGAGATGGTGAAGAATGTGCAACAGATATCAAAATGAGTAGGCAAGCAGAAATCAGTACTTATAAATACAAAGGGGTTAGTAATAGCATTTAAAGACAATCATAGCTGCTGAACTACAATAGTAGGCAGTGAAAACAGTGCACTAGAATATACTGAACAAAGACATAGCTTTGTGAAGTACATTAAATGCTAAATAACGGATTTGGTAATTTTTTTTCTGCAGTGCAAAAACTTCAAGTGCACAGTTATGTCATACTAAAACCCTGCTTTTTAGATGCAGATTTAATTTGGAGTTCTGAATGAAACAATAGATTAAAAAAATATTTTTTTTTACTTACCAATTTTCCTAACTATTGCACTCCTTGTTATATTTTAGGTTAAATTTCATGTCAAATTAATGTTTGTTCAAGAGTGAGTTTTGTAGCATGTGGTCAATACTGACTTCACGAAGGAAATGATGTAGTGATCATTCTCACATCAGAAATATTTCTGCTGGAATCTTTCTATAAAAAATGCAGGGAGAAGCAAAGACTTAATATGGGCAATATCTTTGTTCTGTATTGTGTTTTATGCTATTGTGACTTACCAGTAATCAATGATTGCTAAACTTGTTTTCATCAGAAGTTGTAAATACAAGTAGAAATTGTAACTTTTCTGTCTGGAATGCTTGTCTCAAATTCTGCACTGAATACTGTCTTCAGTTTGATAATTGCAAGTGCCTTAAAAGAGGCTTACTTTTGGAGAGTTTAACAGTGTGCTGCCATTTACTCATGCTAGACAAGATCTGTTTAAGAAGCTATTATTGTGGCACAGCAGCTTCATGAAGTAAAGAAGCTGTTTTAAGTTAGTAGGAAGGTGAAGGCTGGAGGATACGCATGTTCTTTCAACATTGTAGGAAACCAGCAGGCTGAGTTTGAGCTGGGCAAAGGTAGATCAGGATTGTATTGTTTTGCATTGCAGAAACTGACCTAAATACAGTTTGTCTTTAGCATTTGCTTTGTTTTCATGGTCCAATTTCTTTTCTCTTCCAGTGTACTCAGCCCTTGCTAAATGAACTGATGCCAGATATTGCAATGGGTGTGTCAGCAATGTCTTTAAAAGACAGAAGATTACCAGAGCTCACGGTTGACACAGAACTAAGCCAGACAGTTACAGAGGTAGGGCCCGGTCCACCCCAGCACATTTCATGTATTCAGAACAGACACATGCCCACTTCTCGAAAGAAACATGCAATAGAGCAAAAAATAGATGCTCGAGAAAATCAGCAGGAATATCCTGACTTCTATGACTTCTCTAATGCTGCATGCAGACCCTCTACTCCAGCACCTAACAGGCACAGCCCTTCGCCTTCACAAGGCATATATTTTGGCCCAGATTTGTATAGCCACAATAAGGCATCACCAAGTGGCTTAAAGTCAGCCTATCTGCCTTCCCAGATATCTCCTAAAAAGCCAGAGGATTCTAGGAGGGAATACCTGCTCTCCCAAGATGGGCATCCACACAGACAGAAGAATGAACCAATACACCTCGATGTCTTAGAACAACCTCCCCAGCGACTAGACTTGGCGTTGGCTACCCAGGAAAATGCTGGTAATGGCCTGGTTCACATCAGGGGAAGAACGAAAATGGAAACAGATTTAACCTATGGGCTGACTGCCAACAGACCTTCACTCTCTGCATACCCCTCTGAAATGCAAGAGGAGAGACCCGGTAGGAGACTGGCAGATGATGAGCCATTGGAACATGGAGCACAGAGAAATGCAGAGTTGGAAAGGGAAGATGCAGTGAACAGAGGAAGGAGGTCTCCAAACAAACCAGATTTTCTGTATAAAAAATCTGCCCTATGAAAGCAACCTTCACTGTTTTGCTGCGCCTGAGAGTTGTAAACATCCCATTCTTTGCAACTTTTGGCCTGACTTCTGTCAGACAAATTAATTCATGCCAGCAGATAGATTCAGCTTCTTTCACTTCTTTTGTACATATGTTGCTTTATTAGAGACAGCATGTTATCAGTTTGGTTTTAATGCTGCTTCTGGTTTTATTTTGTGGGATTTTTGGTTTTTTGAGCACATTTAATTAAGCCTTTTGAGGGAAAAAAAAAACCCCACAAACGCTGGTACCTTTTTTTCTACAACCTGGTAGTCTTTTGCACCTGTACATCTATTTTAGTGTATTAGTTTTGTACTAATATGGTAAGCTTTATTGTCACATTTAAAGGACTGTATTTTCATACTTTTGCATTTTCCCTTTCACCTGCCAATTCCCTGTGTGCATTGGGTTGCACATTATGAAATGTATTTTCTTACAGGATAGCAACAATGCGTTTATTTTTTAATTATAGGAATTCCAAAGAACAGCACATCAGAAGTACTACATTTTTGGTTACAGATTTGTTTGTTGAGATGTGAAATCTTCCTGATTTCTATGACTGTGGCAAGAATCTAGTCTAATGTTTTGTTTGAAAAGTTCTGGCAGCTGGTCTTACCCTTACATAACAAGCCCACTTCAAGAATTACATTTGTTGTTTTAAGAATCCAGGGGGGATATTTAAAAGTCCAAATTTCAGTGAAATTCACTGGGATCTGGTAGTCCCATTCCCTTTGCTTTCTGGTTCAGCTGTGACCATGGAGAACTCCATGATCACCCAGAAGCCTTTATTAAACAGATTAGAGTTGTTTGTTTGCCCATGCAGAAATAAATGTAGAAATACTGTAAAAATTACAGTAATAACTTGTTCTTCCAGCTACCCATACATGAGGGTAAGTGAAGGCCAGAGTTAAGGATTCATGCTAAATCCTGGAGTGTCAGGAAGACAAGGCATAGTATCTTCGCTGTTGCCTGACTGGTAGCCCTACATTTGAGAGGGTTCCCTCTCCAACAGAGGTGCTGAGGTGACTTGCTCCTTGCCTTGATTTCTCCTGCCTATGATTAAAAAAGGGCTTCTCTCTTAGTGATGTCATTCAGTGTTCCTCACCTGATCTGAAGTGTTGCTGACTTCATAACTGCAGCTGTTCTATGAACAAAATCAAAGAGTAACTGCTCTAGCATCTTGAAATGTGCAAGGCTTTAGCACTCCTAAATTACACCTCCATTTCCTGACTGCTTTTTTAAAGCACAGAAATTAGAGTAATCCCTTATTGTATGAAAAGGGAATGACAGTGATCTGGGCTGGCTCCCTGCCACTGGGCTGGGGTTAAGCAATGCACTGGGTGTAACAGCTGCAATTATTAAATGCATCCTTAATATTTACATAACATTTTTAACCACAGATTCATTGCATTTAGGATAGGGATCTGATGCCACTGCAGTGTAGTGATTACTGGTAAAGACCTATTTGGGGGGTTTTAACTACAGTTTCTATAAGGAAGAGTTTCCCCCTAAGGACTGTTTTAAGGTTAGATTGTGTTGTTTCCTGCACTTCAAAATGCTTAGTGCTATTTAAACAAATCTTGCCACAACTTTTAGTTGATGGCAGATTCTTAACTATTCAATTTTAAAGGTCTGGTAACACCACAATGTAATTGAAATCTATTGGATACTGCATTTCCAAGCTACAGAGTAGCTTCTAAATAAATGGAGATATGGGTGTCTGAACTGACAAAACCTCCTGTCTCCTGCATACACATCTGTAGGCCTCCTGCTTCTGTGAGTGATCTGAAGACGCTTCCTTTGAGATGCAACTGTAGGAGGCATGGTGTAGGGCTGAAGGAGAAACTTAGCTAAAGTCTACAGGTGGTGTCTTTTGCATAAGGCAAGATGTGTTGTTGGTAGGTTGTTGGTTGTTTTTCTCTTCTGTCCACCTTTTTAATTTGTCTAGGGTTTTCTGTTGTTTTGAGGTGTTTGTGTTTTGCTTGTTGTTTTCTTTTACCACAGTCAAGACACTTGGCAGTCCTGGCCTCATCACCAACATGTAGTATTTCCATGGGGCTGCAGTGTAGAACATTGTTAAATGTAAGGAGGTGTCAGTGGTGGGGTGGTGCTGCTGCAGGTTAGGGACTGAGGTTTATTTGGTTTCTTCTGGAGATTTGAGTACAGTGCTGTCTGCCTGTGTAGCTCACTGGCACTAGAAGCATTAACTTTCATTACACATGCACTTGCATCATTTATGTTAGTGGCTTAATTACTGAAGTCATAGCTGTCCTCAGATTATTTACTATTCTGAATAATTTATTTTTACCTAAAGTTGATGTACTTTGAGAAAAGTATTTTAGTTATCATAGCTGAATGTGGCACTGTGTGCCTGGATGGAGAGGGGGCTGAAATCTACAGATGTCAATTGTAGGCTTGAAATTTATGGGGACATGGCTGAGAAGTTTTCAGGTTATGGCTTGAGGAAAATCATGAAACGCTTTGGCTTTGGAATAAGTTGGTGAGAAATGCCTCTGGGGGTACATACCTGCATTTTGTAATACAAAATTGCTTCTGGAGTCACAGAAGCTGAGCAGTATTAAAATGAGACTGAAGTGTTTTAGAGTGGGTGCAAAATAAAAGACAAGTCCTTCTGAGGCCACAGAGACAATCAGGCCATCTAGACAATCTGCATTTTCACTTGTGTATTTTGAGCTGGGAAGAAGAAAGCAGCTAATGGCAGCCAATTTGAAGTGGAAAAGAAGGATTTGTTAAATTACTGGAACTGTATTTTCATACTCCAGTGCAGGATTTCCTGCTTGGTTGGACTTGCAGAGGAAGGGGAAAGAGACCATGTTTATTCTATGTGGAAGCTTTACTGAGAAGCTAGCATTCATCCATCATCTCACTCACAGAACACACATACCTGTGCTACCTGCTATTTCTTGTTCTCTGTCTACTAAACTTTGGTGCAGAAGCTCCTTGTTTACATGAAGCACTTTCCAATTAGGCTGGAAATGAACATCTTTTCCTCCTGTAAATTTGAAGGAGATAACAGATTACTGTGTTCTGAGGACAGAACTATGAAAGTTTTCTTGAATGAGGAAGACTTGGGCTCCTGGCTCTCTTAAAAGAGAGCTCAGATTTTCATTTAGAGAGCAACATGCAAAAACTTAATCCCCTTTCCCTGACCCCATCCTCTTTTCCTTAATATATGGATTAATAACTTAAATCCTGAAACAGGTTCTTCCTTTGAAATGTTTTGTTGTTCCAGAGTTACTGTAGTTGTGTATTGATAACTGCTGTGCTGATTGGCAGTTCCTTGTATCTTTCCTGTTCTACAGGGGTTTCATTGCTGAAAGTTAAGGCTCTGGCCACCTGTACTTTTAAGCCTTGGGTTTTGGTCCTGGAATGCCCAAAATGTTTGTCTCATGGGTTTCTTTGGTTTAGTGGGGGATTTGGGGGGCGGGGTTTTGTCTGGGTTTTGGTTTGGTTTGTTTGTTCTTTTTTTGTAAGAATACTCACATGCTGTTTGAGGCACTGTTCTAATAATTCTGTGCTTCTGTGGTAAAGGTGGTGCTGAGCTCTGCTGACAGCAGGGAACAGCTGAGAGAAAATTGTGCAACAGTGTTTGGGGTTTCTGTAATTACCTGTACTGCCAGGAGGCAGCCTTGCCTTTGGCAACCTTACGGTTTTGTTTCCTGTCCTCGTGTTGTTACTGGTATAAAGTCAAAGTGCCTTCAATGCTAAAGGCTCAGAAAACTTTCTTAAACTGACTTCACGTCCTATGCAAGTGTTTTTTCTACAACCTGCATAACCAGTACTTTGTAAAACTTGTTTACGCTTCAATTGTACATAGTGTTTTTTAAAAAAAAATAGTATTTTTATTTAGGTACCTCCAAACTTGAATTCTAGTCTTGTGTGATGCATTGTAAAACAATACATTTCTCTTTTGAGTACCATTACAGTTGTAAAAAGGTTTTCACTGGTTCTATTTTTCTACTGTTGCTGAGAAGCATGTAACACTGACTTTATCCCACATATAGTTGGCATTTCAAATAAATGGCTTGTCTAGAACGTGCTTGTGCAGCTTCTTCTGATGGACAGCTCCCAGCAGTGCAGCCCAGCAGCTGAGCCCACCCTGCTGTCCTTAGGCACGACTGGCTCTGAGGGATGGCTGTGAGGGAAGGAGTGGTTAATGCAAACCAAAAAGCGTCCTCCAACAGTACACCACCGACAAGGTTCATCGTTCCTTCTTGGGGGAGGACAAAGTGCACAAAAATGGTTTGAACATCAGAGATCTGATAGAAAGCAGTGTAAGAAGAGAAGGAATTAAAAATAAGTGGCACTGCTCAAACAGCTTATTGAAAAGTACTACAGTTAAATAGTTCAGTGAGCTCCAGCTAGAGCTTAATTGACTGAGACTCTCCACTATGAAAGGCAATAGGATTCCTCACGGTCAAGGCAGTGGGACCTAGCCCTTGATCTAGGAAGTGTTTCTTTTCTCAGCAAAGCATCTAGGCAAAGATGCTTAAGTACCCAGTGTTCCATTCTGGAGTTGCAGTCATCCTGCATCACCTGAATATTCATTACATCTCTTCTACAGAAACAAGTGCTTCACTGCTTCGAAGAGGTGACGTGAGTTTAGAAGTGTCATCCAGCAGCAGAACCCTTCGAGGTACAACACATACCTGGGCTATGTCCTGATAGAAAGTGGGGGTGGAATGGAGAGACAGAGTGCTGTATAGTCTTAAATGTTAATTATTGCCACCTTCATTCCCCCATCCAGGAAGATTTCTAGAAGCAACTTACGGAACTAAACAAATGTTACATTTATTGCCGCAGGTTTTCTGTTCATTTTGCAATAGAGTTCTCAAGTCTGTGAACTTTTCACAAGACAGGATGCCTCACTTAGGGAAGAAAGAAGACCTGCACCAACAAAGCTGAAAAGGGGGATTGTTAACGGCCTGACTCACTTCAGGTACCCTACTCTGTGACTGTAGTACAGACTGAAGCCACATTGTCACTGTTGACTCAGCAGTGCAAGATCATAGCTGTTGGTAACTTTTTTTGTGGAGATTACATACTTGATTCAGAAAGTGTCCTGCAGCTGAACTACTCCCTCTGTACAGTACTGCTGTCAATACTTGAGTGCAGTGAGCAGTAGTGCAGGCCTTGCTGCAGTATTGACTTGTACCCTGGGAGCTTCTGCTGCTGCTCTGTATTGGGGGAAGACAGCACAATCTGGAACACCTAGAGTTTCAGCTCCAAGGGATCTGAGCTCAGAGCTGGAACCCAGGACAACACCTGCTGTCATGGAGGCAGGGAATTAATGTGGTGGAGTCAGGAATTACAAAAGCAGAATTACTTTATTTTCCTGGAAACCCTGCCCCCAAACTATGTACAAAATTAGTTTACTTACAGGCTCTACTTTGATTGGGAATCAAAGGATCCTAGCATACTTCAGAGGATGTTAGGGGCAAATTTAGAAATTTAGGAAGTCAGTAAATGGAAGAGGCTAAGCTACAAACACAGCTTTGCCCTTATAAATCAGGCTGAGCAGAGACTCTAAGGGAAAACCAGGCTTTACTCATGGAGATGAGATAGGAAATTGGAGATGATCCATTACTGGATTCCTCTGCAGCTCAGCTGCCTTCTGATGCTGCAAGCAATATCCAATAGTGAATCCAAATGGCAAAAGTCCAAGGCAGCTGGAAAAGCTGCCAAACTCAGAAGTGTCTCAGGACATGACTTCCCCAAGACTGAGATTTGTGGAAGTGATGCTGCCTCAGCAGCAGCAGGGGAAAGCCAAACTGCTCGAGTCTCCCCAGTTTGGAATGGCAGCCAGGAAGTCAGCTGCTGTAAGGTCCGAGAGCAGCTGGGTCCGGGTGCCACTGGCAGCTCTCTCAAAAAGACCCTAGGACTTGTCAAGCTTGCAAATTTGCAGAGAATGGTGCAGAAGTGGGGAGAACTGTCCAAAAGCAGGGATGGTG
The DNA here is from genome assembly GCA_013399775.1 of Semnornis frantzii. Classification (NCBI taxonomy): domain Eukaryota; kingdom Metazoa; phylum Chordata; class Aves; order Piciformes; family Ramphastidae; genus Semnornis; species Semnornis frantzii. Next base: position 17,633 of record VWYK01028006.1, on the reverse strand, counting down.
TAAAAACAAAGAGCCGTGCTAAAGGTAGGAGGCATCCAAAAGTGGAGACCGTCTGAAGCAGGAACTCAGTCATGGCAGGAACCTGTGCTGTCAGGAGCTCTGTCAAGGCAGGAGCATTGTGTCTTTTTCCCCTGCTCTGTTTATGCTTTTCTAGACAAAGTGTCCACTTACTATTTCATACTGGGTGCAAAAACCCAGCCAACGGCCAGCCCAGTTCCCAGCATGGGCTTCCACATGTCAGCACACATGTGGAAAAAGCATCTTTTGCTATTCCCCCTTCGAGCCTGCAGGGGGCAGGGGGGGAAAGCAGTTTTTGCACCCCTGCCTTCTCCCTGTTCACACCCGCAGAGGGAGGGAGAAGGAAGGAATCTGAAGTGCTCCAGCACACTTGCTTCTAGGCATTCTCCCCACCTCCAGTGAATTACGATCCAGGAACTGCACTAGAGGAAACATCATCCTACATGGTTTTATCTCCTGCTCTCAATTTTAGGGGGATGTCAGACTCTGTTTCACACCTGCCTGCAATGCTATAGATGAGGGCAGAGACAGAGGTCTAGAAACACCAGGGTTGACTGAGTCCCTGAGATGTGTCTTGTCTGTACTGCTAGCAGGTCCTACCTGCCCTCTGGCTGGACCACAGACAGAAACAAACTGTTAGAGCAGCACTTAAAAAAAAACAGGACAGTACAGGTTGAACAGTTATTTAATCTTGAGATAGTGTCTAAATGCAGTTACAACTCCCGTAACAGCTGCTACAAAAAAAGCACATAGGCTACCCAGCCTTAAAAGCAACTAGGCATTTTGCATGAAACAAACTGAGCTGAGTCTCTAGGACTAGCTTTTGTAAATACAGTGGTCAGAAACAAATAGAGATAAAGGTCTGATTTTCTTCTCATGTTATTAACATAGAAACAGAACAGTACTACATGGCAAAGAAAGCCTCCGAGTAGACAAAGCAGGAGTTTAAAAATTAGAACTTTCTCTAAGTACATTTTGGGGTTTCAGGGTAAAGAAAACTAAAACCTACATTAGGCTCCAAACTTACAAAAAGTCAGTACTTACTTAATTGTAGCTAAGTGTAGATTTTTAGAAGTCGGCAAAACATCCTGTTTCACAATTATCACAGTGATTATAAAAAGATTGTTTTATACTATAGCAAAATACCAGGATGCTGCAGTGTTTTCAGGGACATTTGTGAAGTAGCTGGACTAGTTTTTTAATGTCGAAGCACGGTCAAAGTCCGAAAACCACCCTGCCTCTCCCTTCAATGCTAAAGTTGCAGTTTAGTACCTGCTCATAGATGATGTTTATATGCTAGTGAGTATCCACAACAAAGTTCCCATGACAATTTTTTTGCATGTCAAACATAACTGTACATTATTAGAAACAAAGTTTTTGAATCTATAAAAACAGGTAGAACATTCTCTTAGGTCAGGCCTAACCTATGATTTCTTACTTTTCACTTGCCCAGGGAGCACCTTCACTGTGGAGAGCGAGCATGGAGAAGTACAGTGCTGATCAGTTCACCTGAGGTGACCCAAATGTTAGAATGCAATTCTACCCAACAGCACTGGCTGCAACACATGCCTCCTTTACCCCTTCAGGAGCTGTGCCTCCATCGGTGCAATGAACAGGCACTCACTTTGTGCTGAGAGCTCTCAATAGACGCCCAGGAGATGACACAAAGCCATTTAATGCAGGTTACCAAAGCACACTGAGTGTACACTGCTTGTGCTGCACAGCAGGAACAGAGGTGGGTGGGCAGCGCCCTTCCCAGGGTTCAGTACAGTTACAGCTGCTAACAGTCAGACGGGTGACATGCTGAAGGGCACACACAGTGGCACACTGTCCTTGTAACAAGCCATCCTCCCCTTGAAGACAAGGCCAGCTTTCACAGCAACACCAAGTCTGTCAGTACTGAAATCCCTATAAATGCAATGTACCTGTTAAGAACACATTTCAGCCACTACAAAGGAAGTATGAGACAAAAGAAAGACATTTCTTGGATAGTTGTATTTGGATGAGAAGCCAAATATTAAAAATGCCTCTTCTATTTGTCAATGGTTATTGTTTTCCCAGTTGTTCTTTCAGACCCAAACCTTCTCAGTCTAACTACAGTAGTACTGCATCCTGTTTGTCCGTCGTCTTTTCCGCGACTGAAATTCTTCAAAGAAGTGCTGAATGTCTTCTCTTTTAACCACCTGGGGAAGCAATATGAAATCCAAGTTGTGGTACAAGAATTCAATTAAACAATCCTTTTATTTTTTTCCTGCATGCTTCTCACGTGTAATACACAAAGCATAAAAAAGCAAGTATCCTGAAATCTCTTCCATGCAGCTGCCAAAACAGCTTTCCTCTTGTACCCAAAGGAGATGACTAGTACCCAAATTCTATTATAAAATAATATAAGCACAGAGATTAACTCCTCCAAGGCAGAACAAGCACATGAGGTAAAGCTGGTGGCACTTAGAAGCAAGTGGCCAAACTCTTTTATCATCAGAAAAATGAACATAAAGCAAGATGTTCACTAGCTCACTTCAAAGTCATTACAACGTAACTAAGAATAACAATTTAGCAAATAAGCCAAACAACTCTGCTGGTTAATAGTAGTATGCAAGAAAACAACTGACGAGACTGACAATATTTAATCAGTCCTTGTTCTTCTAAGGGTTTAGATTAAGAAAATATCTAAAGATTAAGAGCATCTTTCCCCAAATACTCTTCCTAGAGCAAAAGGAGTTTTACTTAAGAACTGTTCTCAGTACTCTACACGCAGATTTGAAGCTCCCTCCTATCTCTTAACATCATTAAGGAAATGCAACTTTTAAATTCCAGTCAATAGTGAAATTTCTAATTTTTACTGCAGTACCAGCAGCTCTGAGAGACAAGGAAAAAAAAAGTACTTCAAAGTAGCATCAAGAGCACGCAGCACCCCTCCCTCAATGGTATTTTTAAACACGTTTTCTACCAACAAATTCTGCAAGCTGAGCCTTACCGTTCCCTCATCTGCAAATCTCCTGAGATAATCAGTCAGTTCTGTCTTTAAATCATTGTATTCTGGATGGACAAGTGAAGGCAAGGGAAAGAAAACAAAAATAAACAAGAAAAAGACAGCATTAGTTTAACACTGGCTCAGGAAGAGAACTTGTTCTACTTCCTCTTGTCATTCGGTAGCTTTACCTAAGGCAAATCCATTGTATGAAATAATTTCTTAGTAATAATAAATAATAACAATGATGCTGCCAGGGAGCACCTTGCACCCCAGTTTCATGTTGACTGGCACGCCCCCAGACAACAGGAGATTGCCCAAACAACAGACCAGGGTAAGATAAAACAAGCCAGACAGCAGAAATGTAAATTAATGTTTAACTATTAATGTTATAAGAAATGATCAATACAATATCTAAGTTTAAACAGAAGTTCCCATGCTATCTAGTTCCTAAATGTAAGCTGAAGCTGCACAAATGGGCCAGAAAGGACAAGCTTTTCCAGAGTAACCCTGACTGTGGTGTGCAATCTGTCATACAGTCTTCTACATCTCACTTCAAGAACAATTTGATACTATGCTGCAAAATCTGATAGTCATCCCTTATGGGAAACTATTCACTAGAAGTGCTAAGCCAGACCCTAGAAAAGAAGCTGTATTTACCACAGATGAGTTCTACTTGCTGGACTCTGTCCATGCTGTTAAGGGTGTCCATTAAAGGATCTCTCCTCTCTGTTTCTTGGTCACTGGTACCTTTATTTTCATAAGCCAAGACAGTGTCACATTCATCTGTCAGGAACTGGACCTCAAGCTCTGAATACATTTTCTGGAGAAGAAAGTAAAATTTAATTCTAAGCTTCTTCGATGAAGATGCTCTTGCCCAGTCCTTTTTGTGTCCAGTAACACAAATAATAACAGTAAAAGTAGAAATGTAAATATTTTATCCAGCGTTTCAGACATCTCCCCATGATGACTTCCAAAGCAATACTGGATTTAAGCAGCAAAGCAAATACAAACATTTAGAAGCTCCTTCATGCTGTATTCCTCTGGATTTGGTGTGTTTCTCTACATGGGGCAGAGAGTTTAAGGTGTTTATATGCAGACTAAGAACATATACAACAGATTTGATTTACAAGCTTCCCTTCAAAGATTCTCTGGGAGCTACTCCCTGCCTTCCTGATGTCAATGATGGTAATGAACCCAGAATACATACCAAACAGTCTTCACAGGTGCATAATTTGCTTCTCCAGTTCGATGGCCAAAAGGTGGCAGTATCTTTTTTGACAAATGGCTTGCTTTGGAGTTCTTTCAGCTTGCAGGCTGGCACCTCACTCTTGGCAACTACCTGAATTAAAGAGTGTGTTCAGTACTCACTTCAAACACACTGTGTTCTTTCCAGCATGTTATTTTCCTTATGCAAGATCTTTCTTCTGTCTCAGATACACTTGTTTTTTATAAAACAAACCTGTATTGCTGCTGCAGTGGCTGTAACTGTTTTTAAAAAAAGACTATCATGCAAATGCAGCTGCATAATGCCCCACTACTACAGCAAACTCGGGAGTCACCTCGGTGTGACTGACAAGAAAGGGATGGATCTAACCACAGTCACCCATTTCTACAGTCATGTTTCACAGCCTAAGCTGTGCTCCACAGCGACCACACATTTGAAGTGTCTCTGAAGAATACAGAAACAAACTGAGAGCATTTACGTCTTTGCTGAACCTATACATAAGGATGTGGGCTTCACTTCACAGATCATCAGCATGAAAATGTACAGGGCAGAAAAGGAGGTCTATTTTACCTCTGGACAGGCAGCCCCAGAGCTGGTGGATGGTTCATTAAACTGTTCGATTTGCTTTTCCTCCTTTATTTCCTGGTGGTCCACTCCACTTTCTTTTATTTCTTTCTTCTGCTCTTCACTTTCCTCAACTTTCAGGGGAATTCCTTCATCTTCAAGAGAGTTCACTTTGGTCAAAGCAGGAACTGGAAGATACATATCCAGACAAGTGAAAATATAGTGTCTGACAACATACAGGCTACCACAGACATTCCCTCTGCTTTACAGTGCAGCGTCAAAGAGCACCTGGACCACATCCATACACTGCAAGGTCTGGATATACTCTACTGCTGTCCAAGTGACCTAGGTATAGAAAGAAACTGTTCCATCTTTCACTATAGTCCTCTTCACCTCTCACACTTCTAAAATCTCATCTTCCCAAAATCTCTGCTTCCCAAAATCTCATCCCTGAGAGAAAAAACGGTGTCACAGCTTGAGATAGCTCTGTACCAAAATGCTTTTCTTTCACACCCCTTGGTAGCTATCACAGTGGCAGTAGCTGTTGCATAGTATTGTGTTGACTGAGTCCCTCATTTTCTCCAGATAGACTTACGACAGGTTAGCTTCACTAACCACTTCCTCATTTAAAACAAGGCTTTCTTTTGATGTCAATTCAAATGCATACCTTATGAGAAAGCTGGACAGAAGGAGGAAAATGAAAAAACAAACACATACCCCCATTCTGTACTGTTTTTATATTAGAAGAAAGACAACTCCAGGTAAACCAGCCTGGAATCCTTAAAATTACCATTTACATTTCTGGTCCATAAGAGATCAGTCTCCAGCTGATAGAAGGAACATTTAGGAGGCTACATGAAACCAGCTGTTTAAACTGAAATCAACCCTTCTGATACTACAGAGACCACACAGCAGAGTCCTGGTGTGACCACAGGGCAGCTTTGTCCTGAGCACAGCTCCCACTGTAGTGAGGAGGAGGTTTTACACATTCACTTCAGGTCAGTTTGTTATTCGCTCCTTGCTACTGAGACTCAGCAATGTACCACACTGGTTTCCTTGGATGGCTCTTCATTTCTTTGGTCCAGCTTAGAAATTCAAAGAATCATAGAATGGTAAGGTTGCAAGGAACCTCAAGGATCATCCAGTTCCAACCCCCTGCCATAGGCAGGGACACCTCCCACTAGTATAGGTCACTCAAGGCCTTGTCCAACCTGGCCCTTGAACACTTCCAGAGAGGGAG